>JASAMX010003963.1:0-15945 GCA_030248175.1 Microlaimidae sp. YZB2_3 | reverse complement strand
ACCAATGGTCAAACGTTAACAAAAATACTTGAAATTGTTTTAATATTGTGTTTAAATCTCCGATTTTTAAAAAAAATTGATAAAAATTATTGCTTTCACAACAAGTTATGATTTCGCGGCGGGACCCAAAACTTTGTGATGCTTGGTAATTCCATATACTTTTTGATCAAATTTACAAAAATATATGCGTTTATGAATTTACAGTTACAAACAATATTATGAAATAAGCCCCTGGTTCAGAAAATGTAAGAATATTTTATTTTCATTCGATTTAGTTTATGTCAAAAATTTTATAACGAAATTAAATTAAGTATGCTTAGTGTGGTCAAAAAAAATTGACCAGATCGACATTATTAGTAAATTTTTTAACGAATTTGTATACTTAGTTGATTTTAATGAAAAAAGTTTTAATGTGCGTTGGTATTTCTATTTATTTTCTGTTTAAATGATAACATAAATTCAGAATTATATAGGCAAATCAATATAGCTGACCTCGATGATTTGCAGTATTGAATTGACAATTTAATGTTAAAAATTGAATACCCTTTTTTAATAATTGTTTATCAAATTAACTGTTTTAAAACATAAATTTCACTTTTTAATAGCTAAAATTGACTAATTTTTGTATATTACTATGTGAAATGGCGTGAATTAAAAAAAAACTTACGTTCCTATTCTCTTTTTAACGTGATAACTGTGGAATTTTAATTGGTACTCTTATGTTCCCATACTAATTTACGAAGTCAGCCAGATATAATTCAATCATAATAGCTATTTTATCATTTATGCGGAAGGCACCAGAATTCTTGAATACCATTTTCGGCAGAGGCTACGTGCCGGAACCCAGCTTCCGGGTCGAGAACCAACCGGAAGTACCACCTCAACAGCAATCACAGACCGGACCTTTAAATCTGCTGTCCATCGCTCAAAGTCTGGGTCTGCCGCTGGAACAAATACCGCAGATCCAAGGCCTACCGAATATTCAGGCCTTGAGCAGCGGCCTGGGTCTCGGCTACACCAATCAGCAGACCCCGGATAGCAATCTGTTCGGTCAAGTTGGAAATAAACTCATCCAGAGTTTTACAAATCCAAATCGCAACGTCCCCACGTCTAGAAATGTACTTGCGTGTTTTTTTTTTAAATTATCGTTTATTATTGCTGCAAACAGTATTGAGAGTCAATACATAAATACTAAAGGCTGGTTCATACTTATGACAAAACGTTCTTTGGACAAAGTTCAAAGGACAAAAGTCCTTTGGATTTTGTTCAAAGGATAAATACAGCGTAAAAACGTCCTTTGGACATTGTCCAAAGGACAACGTGTTCATATTTTTTGTCCTTTGGACTTTTCTCTTTGCATTTTGTCCTTTGGACTTTTCTCTTTGCATTTTGTCCTTTGGATTTTGCCCAAAGGACAAATTCTAAGTAGCATTCATACTTCGTCCAAAGGAAAAAGTCCAAAGGACGTTTTGGCTTTTCTAAAATTGTCCTTTGGATTTTGTCCAAAGGAGTTTTTGTCATAAGTATGAACCAGCCTTAAAACTGTTGAAAGTTATTGTGTCAGTAAACGCTGATCATTGCAGCATTTTCTGCAAATGATATAGATGATTACTGACTCTAAATTTAATTAAAATATACTTTTCAAATATAATACTAGAAACCGTATTTATTGTATTTATTTTCTCTTTTAAGCAGGATAGAAAAGCAAGTTCAAACTGCAGTGAAGTTGCATGTATCTAAACTATTGCATTTCATCAAATATCCAAATCCAAGTCTTAATATTTAATCGAAAAAATAAATGGTTGATAATAAAAACACAAAAAAATCTATATAATTTAACCAAAATCAATAATTTTTAGATGAAAATGTTAAATAACATTTTTTCCGGGTAAAAAATTTCTATTACTTTTTGTCATTTCTAATTTACTAAATCTTATTGATTCAATTGATTTTTTCACTTTCAATAAAAAGTCTCACTTTGTATTTAACTCCAAATAGTTAATAAC
Source organism: Microlaimidae sp. YZB2_3 (assembly GCA_030248175.1). Lineage (NCBI taxonomy): Eukaryota > Metazoa > Nematoda > Chromadorea > Desmodorida > Microlaimidae > Microlaimidae sp. YZB2_3. Next base: position 13,939 of record JASAMX010003963.1, on the reverse strand, counting down.
AAAAACCGTTATGTATCGCAAAAAAATCTTTAGACGGAAAGTCTCACTTTATATAAGAAAAACCTGTTCTTGCTTCAAGCAATCGAATAATATTAGCAAGAAATTTTCACTTCGTTTTCAAAGTTTTTTTTTTAAAAATACAATGTTTTCAGGAAAGTGCTCAAAACGGACAAGGATCAAGCATTGCCGGTATACCTAATATATTTCCTGATTTGCCAAAAGCCCCATTACCTCAACCCCAAGTGGCTTCACGCTTGCCGGTGGTCCCACAACTGCCTACAGCTCCTCAAGTAAATTTAACTGAAAATATGATAATATTAATATTCATATAACAACAACCTAACGCAAACTATGACTATTAAAAAATGAAACAAATTTACAAAAATAATATAATAATTTATAAAAAAACTATTTTAAGTAAAGTACATTTCTAGACGTGGGGACGTTGCGATTTGGATTTGTAAAACTCTGGATGAGTTTATTTCCAACTTGACCGAACAGATTGCTATCCGGGGTCTGCTGATTGGTGTAGCCGAGACCCAGGCCGCTGCTCAAGGCCTGAATATTCGGTAGGCCTTGGATCTGCGGTATTTGTTCCAGCGGCAGACCCAGACTTTGAGCGATGGACAGCAGATTTAAAGGTCCGGTCTGTGATTGCTGTTGAGGTGGTACTTCCGGTTGGTTCTCGACCCGGAAGCTGGGTTCCGGCACGTAGCCTCTGCCGAAAATGGTATTCAAAAAATTCTGTTGCCTTCCTCCTAAATGATAAAATAGCTATTATGATTGAATTATATCTGGCTGACTTCGTAAATTAGTATGGGAACATAAGAGTACCAATTAAAATTCCACAGTTATCACGTTAAAAAGAGAATAGGAACGTAAGTTTTTTTTAATTCACGCCATTTCACATAGTAATATACAAAAATTAGTCAATTTTAGCTATTAAAAAGTGAAATTTATGTTTTAAAACAGTTAATTTGATAAACAATTATTAAAAAAGGGTATTCAATTTTTAACATTAAATTGTCAATTCAATACTGCAAATCATCGAGGTCAGCTATATTGATTTGCCTATATAATTCTGAATTTATGTTATCATTTAAACAAAAAATAAATAGAAATACCAACGCACATTAAAACTTTTTTCATTAAAATTAACTAAGTATACAAATTCGTTAAAAAATTTACTAATAATGTCGATCTGGTCAATTTTTTTTTGACCACACTAAGCATACTTAATTTAATTTCGTTATAAAATTTTTGACATAAACTAAATCGAATGAAAATAAAATATTCTTACATTTTCTGAACCAGGGGTTTATTTCATAATATTGTTTGTAACTGTAAATTCATAAACGCATATATTTTTGTAAATTTGATTAAAAAGTATATGGAATCACCAAGCATCACAAAGTTTTGGGTCCCGCCGCGAAATCATAACTTGTTGTGAAAGCAATAATTTTTATCAATTTTTTTTAAAAATCGGAGATTTAAACACAATATTAAAACAATTTCAAGTATTTTTGTTAACGTTTGACCATTGGTTACAGCTATTTTTTGCGTAACTAAAGTTTGGCATATGTAAATTTTTGGATAATTAGAAAACGAAAACCATTTTTTATTGTTTAATTTAATACAAAAAGCTGCTAAAGTTTTTTAAATCAATGTTTTATTATTTGTAGTATTTGCAGGTTAAAAATATTACAGTTAAATACGTTGAATCTGAGAAAATCTTAGTTTCGTGGTGGGACCGCCGACCCAATTTTTGTATAGGTAGGTCCATTAATCAAATTACGTTTAGAATTTAAAAAAAATTACAAATTTGTAAAATCCGCACATTTCACAGTTATGTACGTATTTTTAAATTAATAAAATAAGGACAATTTAAATGCGTTTATCAATTCACAATTACAAGGATTTTTATATAATAGGCTCCAGCATGGATTGTTTTAACATAAGGAAATGATTAAAAAAATACCCACCTAAAGTAAAGTAATCTTCAAGACCCGTGGGCACAAGCGGCTTAACTGGTTGTTGCTGTTCGTTTGGTAGCCGGTAATCCGCACCTTGAATGAATTGTCCCTGAATTAGGATGAGAGCACAAAAAACCGGGACAAAAATCACGCGTGGCGTCATTATTTTAGCGAATAGGTGTAAGATATTCGCTCTCGATATAAAATGCATATGATATAGAAAATTATAGTGGTTGTTGTTATAACACTGCGTCTGAATGGAAGGGCGAGGGAATCCTTTTTACGCAATCGCGCAAAAAATTTCCCGCTGACCCTCGGATTTTCGAGGCATTTTCAAGGGGAAATTTCGCATCAAAACAGCACCAAACGTAATTCGGAACAGAAACTTTTTATATGGATATTATAACAGTTTATTATGTTTTAATATAACTTAAAAATAGGATACATAAATAGTTAAAAATTTTTATATTCTAAAAAAATTCTTTCTAAAATTAAAAAATGGTTTAAATTTTTTTAGAAACATTGAAAATTTATTCGTTGAAACATTTTGTAAAAACAAATTTAAATGTAAATCAATTGGATAAAACCTTTAGTTTCAAATAACAGAGTACGTTTGTACGAAAGCATTTAATGCATAAACATAACAATATGAATTGTATTTGTGTCTTTGTTATTATTCTGTCTTTGTAAAGAAATAATATTCGTTGTAATAATAGATTACGGTAAATTTCTAAGCAAACTAAAATTATTTAAAAAATTTTTTGTTTAATTGTTTCTATATTATTAACATAATAGTTTTTGTTACAAAAAAGTGTAAAAGAGTTAAAAAATTTGAAACTTTTTTCTTGTTTTCAAATCAACATTTTCTTATTAAATAACTATTTCGCAAAAAGCAGGATACTCAAAACCTATATTATTTGGTGCTACCTGCAAAACCAAATATACTACATATGACAATACAATTAAACTATCACAGTATAACAGGTCTCAGTCAAGACACATTCTTGGGACCTCCTGCAAGACAAAGTTCTGCCACTCGACAATTTTAATTTTTTTTTGTTTTTGCACTTTTGCATCACCAAGCTTTTTTAATGTTTAAACTGTCTACTTATGTTAACTTTTCACCACATGCTAATGGTGAAATGAACACCTTAAATATTTATTAGGATATATTATAAAAAGCAATAATCGAGAGAACGCATGTTTTTTAAGAACAACAATAATATGTTTTATAATGTAAAACATGCTTATCTAATTCTATTTTTTAAATAAACTTATTTGTGCTGTATCTCTTTGATTTTCAAATTTAGAGAGTATGGATTCAATACTAAAATTAATAGTTTCAAAGACCGCTCATAGAACTTAATTTTTCAGGAATAAAACATTTGCTTTATAGGAATACTATTAAGCTACTTCGATATGTTTAGTTATCCACACACGAGAGTCAAACCGTAATTGCAAGTAAACCTTAGTCAGACAAAAAAAACCCGAAAATGTAACAGTGTAGTAAAAGCTAAACCGTGGGCTTCGCAAAATATATTATAGGGTCTGTTTTAAACAGTGTCTTAAGAATTGTATTTCGTATTACTAATTTATTTGGTTATTTTTGCTAAATAAATATATTTTAAGCAATTTGATTTATTTAAATTATTTAAAATAAACAATATAATAAAATTTAATGTTCAACATGACCAGACATGCAAATACTTCAAAAATAAGTTAATACTGCTCCAATTGTTGAAAAACTAGTACAAAATTTGAGCTTTTTAAATACTAAAGCTTTGAGCTTTTTAAATACAAAATTTGAGCTTTTTTAAAATTTAGATTTAGGGTCGTTGGAGCCGAGGGAATTTAGAGCTGGAAGTTTTAGCCAAAAATCGGGAACTTTGATCCGAAAGTGTGAACTAGTGTTGTAAACAGTAATGATTTTCGATTATTTTAAATAAAAGTAGTTGGAAAATTTTTAATTTAAGTAAAGTAAGAGTAAAAGTATTTTGGATTTTTTTATTTAAGTAAAGTAAAAATTAAAGTCGGGTAATAAAAGTTTTAATTTCGGCCGCCTTTTTTTATTTTTTTGGATAAGTTTTTTCTGGTTTTTCCAATCGACCCAAAATTTGGTCTAAAAATCAAACGATAGCTATTTTTGTTATTCCAGTGCAAAATTTTAAAATTTCTGTTACACTTAAAGATCAGTGGAGGTTTAAAGTTTTCTTTTTATAGTGGCCGAAATTAAGGCGCAAGCCATTAACTTCGGCCACCTAGAAAAAACTGGCTATAACTATTGCCAAAACGAACAATAAAAATTTTTAAAGGTTGCAAATTTATCTTAGGTATTGTTCTTGGTACATATAACTTAATTTTTTCCCGTTTGCAAACTTTAATAGTTATTAGCAAGACTTTAAATAATTATGTCAAAACCTTAAAAAAACAACCTTTAATAACATGTATTTTTTGTTGAATTTTTATTTTTGGCTTAAAAAAACGTCAAAAAAAGTCAAATGAGCAAAAAAAATTCTTTATAAATACGGTAGTACGATGATATTTGAAAAAAGCAAAAAACGGCAAGTTCTTTTACCTAAATTTTAAGGTGGCCGAAATTAACGGAATCTTAAATGCGCAGTTAGTTAAACGCATTGCAAAGTGATTTTGAAGAAAAAATCAAAACATGAATTTTAACAGTTTTGAGCCTTAAATAGGAGATATTTTAAGTTATATAATGCTTCGTTCTAAATTTGATGCAGTTTAAACACAAAGCAAAAATCAAGAAAATCACAAAAAATTCATTTTTGTATGAAAATGTTGATAATGCAGAGAAACAAAAATAAAAAAACCTTTGCAAAAACACTTGATTCAACATTCATCCAGTTACTTTTGTGCTAGTTCTTTTGTGTTTTAAAAATAAACCAATTTTCTAACACCCTAAATTGGTGGCCGAAATTAAGGCCTGCCCGAAATTAAGTCAGATACCCTAACTATCAAAATTTTATTTAAATAAAGTAAAAATAAAAGTAAGACCTATTTTTTAAGTAAAAGTAAGAGTAAAAGTATAATAAAAGTAATTTTGTACCGGAGCAAAACACCCGTTTTTGGAGCTCCAAAACTCCGTCTCAAAGTTTTTTTGCTAATTTTATGTATAGATTTTCATTTTAATAAGTTTTTGGTCTAAATAAATGGTGTTTAGCCGGTTACGGGCTAAAAAACTTTCTCCTGCCAATCATTTTCCAACAAGCTCTTAGGAAATTGAGTCCTTGAAATTACTTAAATTTTACTTAAATTAATTTAAGCATTTGCCGGAAAAAAATCCGAGTAAGAGTAAAAGTAAAAGTAATTGAAATTTCAAAAGTCGAGTAAAAGTAAAAGTAATACAAAATCCATTACTTTTATTAGTTTAAGTAAAAGTAAAAGTAACTTTTTACAACACTAGTGTGAACTCGCTAAAATCTATCCCTAACATTAAGCCAAGCCTAAGCTTAACCCTAAACCATTTTTTTGAAGTTTCCTGCTTGTGGCTCCAAAGAATCCGTACCTTTTTAAAAAATTCAAATGTTTCCAATTTCGGATCCAAAGTTTCTAATTTTTGTTTGCGTGATTGTTGTAACCCAATATTTTCATTTCATGAATTTTTTTTTGCACACTTCTGAATAAAAAAAAATTTAAGGAATATATAATTGGAATGATAGTTTTTGTTAACTTTAATTATTATTTTTTTGAAGATTTATTTTCATGATGTTTTGCAATTAAGTTTATTTTAAATGTTTTTTTAAGAATTTCAAAAAAATTGTTCATACTGCATTTTTTTTACACTTTTACTATTATACTTTCATGATAATTGATGAGTTTAAAAAAGTATCCAAAATATAATTTGTGTTAATTTTTTTAAAATGTAATCTTGACCCCTTTAAACTTTATTTGAATTTCTGTTAATTCTTTAAAAACAGTTTTTTTAAAATTTATAAACTTTCTTAAGGATTTTTAATAGATCAAGGCCGAAAGAGCAAGGTAAATTTTAAATCAATTGTTCTAGATATAGTTTTATATAAAAAAACTTTTTATCTGATATAAAGGTCATTAACAAAGTTATATACTTTTACATTTCTAACCCACCCCTATAAAACTTTTCTTTAATTTGTAACTTTACTTTTCATCGTAGAAATATATAACTTGAGCATAAATAAATGTCTAATGGTTTTTATTGCGAATTGCGCGACTGTGACCTTTGGCGTGTATTGGTTGTAACAATTTTAATTCACCACTCAGTACGCAAAACTCCACACCTACTGTTGTGGTTACATAACAGGATTATAAAACTTTCAATTTCAATACATATATTGTTTAATTTTAAAAAAATACTTTTACGATTAATCACAATAAAGAAGCAGTATACTATAAAAACTGAAATTAATTGGGGCATTTTTACCGGATGTTATCAGTATACATTTTTTAGGTTGAAAAGTTCCTTTTTATTTCAGAAACTTTGAATCTAAATCAATAGCTATAGATTTTTTTTAAAATCTAGTTAATTTTTCTATATAAAGCCTTAAGCTTCATAAATTAAGCTCTTGGGTTTAATTTAACCCATTTAGTACATTTAATTGATGTAAAATGAGAGATCAAAAATATTAACGTTGGTCAAAACTAGGGATGCATTGAGCACCAGATTTTAATTGTGAGCTGAGCATTACTTAGTATTCACAACTAAATTAATTGTGAACTTGAGCTTGAGTACTCACAATTAAATATGTGTGAGTACCAATTGGTATTGAGCATTTGTGAGCCTGGCCAATTTTTAAAGTTAGCTCAGTATAGCATAGATTTTAGGAGAATCGAATGGCGTAAGCACAGGTGATTGACTGTAGTCCCCAGAAATGGAGGCTATGGTTGGTATATCTGTTTTTAAAGGTCATATACCTTTTGTATAATTAAATTTAAATAAAAAAGACGTTTTGTAAAAAGTTTATATAAGATTGAAACTTTTATTAATTTTTATGAGCACTTTTATTATGAGCACTGTCACAAAGCAGATGCCTATAACGCCCTGAATGGACTACTTCTTAATACAATACCTATCTACCTCAAACTTAATATTTTGGCTTCTTCTGACTAATTACAACATTTATAAATTTCAATTTAATTGTATTGTATTTTCTTTCGTCAAAGCAGGGACACACATAAGCAATAGATACATTACACTGATTTTGTATGCACCACGAAAAAGAAAACTAGTAATAATCATAGATGAACAAGGAGGGGGGGTAGGGTGGGGTAGTTTCAGTACCAAAAAAAATTGTATGATCCAGCGTTATAGGAATTTGATTTGTGGCAGTGTTCCTTTAAGTAATTATATCTCACGAACAAAGCAACCAAGTTATGCGGAAATTCTATTAGCACGTAAGAAATAAATAAAAAGAAATATTTCCACTTATCGTTGTAATTTTTTTATGAATTGATACCTTTTGATTTTTTATAAAAATATTACCTTGTGCTCCAAAATCCTGTAATATTTTAAAAGGCGAAAAATCGGGCATTCTTTTTTAGCAAGCAAATTTCGATGCAAAAATTTATAAAAACAACCAAAGTATATTTATGTTTATTTTGAAACCTTGATTGAAAATTTTTACAAAGTCTTTTTTGAGATATAAGTTTTTTAGTAGCGATTTTTTTCCTTTAAAACCGTTCGTAAATTTTTAGCAAGATAACAAAATGCTGAATTTAAGTCTTTTATAAAATTTTTTTATTTCAATAAAAAATGTCAATTTTACTATTTTAAAATTTTTTTTTTCGACAAAGTTTTAAGCAAAAAAAACTCGAAAAATATAATTTTATAAAATACCAAAAATGTTTGTTGAATGTTTTTTCGATTTCTCCGTTTCAAAAACAATGGATAACAATATAGGCTTTTTTCTCAGGAAAACACTAATATTTCGAGAAATAATTCATTGAGATCAAAATAAATCAGTGTGTTAAAATAAGGTTAAAAATACGACGCCTGCTCTTTTTTTTAAATATTTTTATAACAAAGCTTTTCGTAGCAAAGAAGACATTGTAATAAAATGCCCGAAAAATTTCTTTTTTAGTCTTTTTTAAATGGTCTAACAAAAAATAGTTTTTAAGCGCAGAATAAAGTTTTGCCAAAAAAATAGTCAAAATTGAAAACAAAATTTTTTTTCACTGCATTTTTAAGCGGTTATTCTCACACACAACATAGTTTTTGTCGAAAATTTGGTGTTTTTTAATTGAAAGTGCAAAGCCAACACATAAAACCATGGGTAAAACATATTTAATTGATCAGAAAAATATAACCAATTAATTAAGTTACCTTTTGAATAGTCATTAAAATGGCACCTCATTTTTAGTTGTGTCATAATGATGGCCTATTCTTCAGTAATTCGTTTGAATTAAATGGATTTATTGATTTAGGTAAATTTAGATAAATTTAGTTTTTCCATTATTAAATCAAAAAAATTCATTTTATTTTAACTAGCGTGAATTAACAGAAACATATGACTTTAAAATAAAAATGCCATTTAAATGGATTGAAATTATGGTGTTATAAAGGCATATTCTAACGAGGCTTTTTAATCAGGAGTTACACATCTTTGGTAAAGTGTGATAGTTTTTTTGTTTTTTAAGGTCAAGCTCACAATTAAACTAATTAGCTTGGGCTAATTGTGAGCTTGAGCTTGAGCCTGAGACTTATTGTGAGCTTGAGCTTGAGCTTAGTACTCACAATTAAATATATGTGAGTACCAATTGGTATTGAGCATTTGTGAGCAGCTCAATGCATCCCTAGTCAAAACCCTCCCATTTAAACGAAAGTTGTTTAAGGCTGGTTCCTACTTATGATAAAACGTTCTTTGGACAAAATCCAAAGGACAAAAGTCCTTTGGACTATGTTCAAAGGACAAACACACGTACAAACGTCCTTTGGACTTTGTTCTTTGGATTTTGTCCAAAGGACAACGTGTTCATACTTTCTGTCCTTTGGATTTTTCCTTTGTATTTTGTCCGTTGGACTAAAAATTTCAAGTAGCATTCATACTTCCTCCAAAGGAAAATGTCCAAAGGACGTTTTAGCTTGTCCAAAGGACGTTTTGTCATAAGTATGAGTCAGCCTTTAGTATTAAATATCTTCATAGAGGTATGACTTTCTAGAATCGCTTTTAGCCAATTAGCGCTTATGGAGATCTCTCATTCATTAGAGATCATTTTTTTCCCAACTCTAATTGGCTGAAACAGCTCCTGCCACAACCATTTCCACAGAGCAAAACATATATGACGTGATCACAAATACTATATGACATTTTGATGGTCCTTAAAATCCTGACGTGAACGAATGAATTTTTCCTTTAAATCCTGACGAATCTATTTTTCCTTTAAATTTAAAGGAAAAATGGATTCTTCAGTTTTAACTTTCTTTCATTTAAATTGCACAAAAAATAATTGGATAAAAAATAATTGGACAAAAAAATTTTTCAAAACTAACATCAATTCAAATACAAAAAAAGCAAAAATATTAAAAAAAAATTTTTTCCAATTTTTATTGCAAAAACTCCATGAAATTTTATTTTAGAAACTTTTTGTGGATAAGAATCGATCTTTAAGTTATTCAATTACTATGATTGTTGCTCTTAAATTCTACTTTTTTAAAGAAAAATTTCATATTATTTCAATAATTTTTAAATAAATGCTTCCGTTGGTAAGGAATTCATGTTTTAATTCAGATAAAGTTAACTTAGTAATTCAATTTTTTTAATTAATATGTTACAATACTGGTTATTTTGTTTAATTTCGCATATAAATTTAATCTTTAGTTGGGTTTTTATTGATTGTATTCTATGTATGTAATGTATTTATTAAAATAAACCCAGTGAAACTTTATTTTGATAACCAAATAACAAAACAAAAAAAAACAACAAAAATTAATTTCTCCTTATTTCCCTTGGCCCACTTGTTGCAAGCGATTGATTCCTTGTCCAATAAGTCCTTGGAAAGCTTGCAGGGGGTTCACTTGGGACACTCGATTGTTTTTAGCATCATTTTTCGGGGGTGCTGCACTCTTCTTTAAAACCCGTCGCGCAAACACTTCTTTTTTACTCGGCCATTGGCAGTCCGTGCCCTGATATATGGCCCTGGGTGCGTTCCAGAAAACATTTCCCCCGAATCCATTTTTTAGCAGATAGTCAAGGACTTCCTGATTGCTGGACTGTTGAAATTGAAGCGGATCGCGGGCAAAGACCATCAAAGCTAAGCGATTTGAATCGGTCACGATCAGGTACTCGTAGGGATCAGTGGAATTTACATCCAATGCCGATTCAGGTCCCACTTTCACGATATAGACTAAAAAAGAAGTAATGTATAAAAAAACATAGTTTAGCAACTTGATATTGTTTATGATATGGCATCGTTCAAACACAATATTGTAAAATGTTTAATTGATTCTCAAAAAAAACACCTGTATTATTATTTTTTTAAGTATTTTTTTACTATTAAGTATTAATTGTTTTCTTGAACACTTTCGTCCCTTTATTTTTTACATTTCAGTTAAAGTTGGTTTAAAATCTAATGTAAAAAAGGCATACCGTGGTTAATTAGAGTGTATGCATATTTATATTTTTTTACCATCACGATGGCCCTTTCGTGCTATGCGTCTTTTTTTATCTCTCATATGTATAAAGGTTTTGTTCATCTGTACATAGTAGAAAATTGAGTTGATGGTTTTAGGTGGACAGTGTACAAGTTTCTGGCCAGAGCAAAAAAGGGTGTTCTTAAACGCCATGTTCAATTTCGATAAGCGCCAATTTTTAAATAATCATCTTATGCCTTCGTATTGTCACAACTTCCGTTGTGTTAATGTTTCAGAAACATGACGCCTTATAAATATTAGTGGTAGTGTAACACTGTCGAGCGATGGTGTAACGCAATACGTCAGTCAATAAGGTACTGAGGCTGGAGATTACAGGTTCAAGTTCTGTATCGCTCATTTTTCAGCCCAAAAAGCTAAAATTATCAAATTCTTTTGCATTCTTTCTTTCAAAAACTCAATTTATTCGGCCTCATATTTCTGGACGTTACATTTGGTGAGCGATACACGTCCATTGGTACACCACATATGTGCCCTTGCCCGCCTTGCCGTGACCGGCAGGTTGTAACTAGGGTTAGCTCCAAGGAGCAGGGCGTGGACTAGTGGTGGACGTGTGGCTCGGACCTTATATGGTTTGTCAGATTGGAAGGCTGCGCGCTTCAATCTTGGTGGGGAGGTGTCACAACTCCCGTTGTGTTAATGTTTCAGAAATATGACGCCTTATAAATATGAGTGGTAATGTAACACTGTCGAGCGATGGTGTAACGCAGCACATCAGTCAATGAGGTACTGAGGCTGGAGATCACAAGTTCAAATCCTGTATCGCTCATTTTTTAGCCAAAAAGCTAAAAACAGCAAAATTGTTTCGCAATCTTTCTTTCAAAAACTCGATTTATTCGGCCTCATATTTCTGGACGTTACAGTATATACGCAACGAAACAACATTTTTGTACCAACGTTTGCCACGGTAAGTATTTTTATATGCAACATATGGGAATACCGAGAATTTTTTATATTTGGTATTTTAAAGTACATTTAATTTTTTTAAACTCTTTCAAAATTAAACTAAATAGCAAACAAAAAAATAGCTGTTTAATTAGTGTGTAAATGAAAATCACGACTAATAATAATAAATAAATAAATACAATTTCTTACACTGTCTTGGATAAAAGTATTCTTCCGTGTACATCCAAAAAGCACCCGGTGCTACTTTTTGCACGTCTCTTTTGTAGGTTTCTATCGGCCCAGTTTTAGAAATGACTCTGTATGCTTCTTCCATTGAAAATCCATCGGCTCCCATAAGAGTGTTTGGAGAAACTAAAAAACAACAATTGAAATGATAATGCAATAATAGGATTTTTTATTGCTTTTGTAAACCATTTGTTTAGTTTTAGGTTTTAATTTAAATTAACATTTTGATCAAAAATATAAAAAAACAACAGATTCCAGTTTTATTAATCAAACAAATTTTTTGTAACTTATATATTGGGTAAAACAACAATTTTGCCAACTTACAATAAGCAACAGGACAAAACATGTTGGTTCTAAATACGTCGAAGTTGATAGCTGCTTTATACATCTGAAATAAAAACATAAGCAATATTTTTTTAAAATTTTTTTACTCTTGAAATATTTATTGCGACTTTTAAATTAGTATTGTCATAAAAATCAATAAATTTTTTTTTAAAATTTACATGATTAAAACATAAAATAAAATTTTGCGGTTTAAACAAGCGTAAGAATATTACCTGAAACCATCTACCCATCAGTTTTTCAGAGTCAACATCAATTGTTTTAACTCTTTGAAACATATTTCCAATCCCACCAATTATGCCAGTGAAGGCGTTTAAATCCAACTAAAAATTACTAAAACTACAATAAAACCGGCATTAATTCTAAAATTGTAAATAAAAATAAATAATTTTGAAATCTGACGATCAAAACTGTATTTATATATTATAGTACCGCCATTTTTTCGCTCCAAAACTTTTTTTCTAATCTGAAATTATTTGGATTTTTTTCTGTGTTTTTTTAATTTGTACATTTTTTACCAGTTTGCTTAGCGCCAAAACATGTTTCTTATGGAATAGGTCACATGGAAACAAGGTTAAGCAATAATGGGATAACTCGATATTAAAATTTGCTTATAATTTAAACAACAAAAAATTACTATGAAAGACATTTTAAAAAACATTTTAAATTATACTAAATTATCTAAAATTGGCAAAAATACGTGCCTGATGAGTTATTTATACGGGTTAAATAAATTTAACGGGATTGAGGTGGGTTGTTGTAATAAACAAAAGCTCAGTTTTGAAGCAAGTTAGTGTTCCTGGGCCTACTATATTATTTTGTTGTTGAAACGATTGATTGAATTTTATTTTTGGACAAGTGGTGACTTATTATGTTCTGAAAACCAAATATTAAAAATTTTATTTTGTGAGAAAAGTTTGGGACTACAGTTTAAAAATTATATCCAGTAAAATGATTTTCTAAGATGAAATTACCCAAAAGTTTCGTTTTTCCATTTTATGTGATCAAATCTGCTAATAAATTTTAATCATTTTTTATTAAACTACTAAACTATATAATTAAATTATCCAACAACCACTTACCCCTTCTCCAATAGCGGCAACATAGTTACAAAACCCAACAATAGTTAAAGCTATGATCCAGTAGGCTTTCATTTTTAAAAAATATTATCTAAAAGTATAAGCTTAAAAATCATTCTTAATTAAACATACATAATTTCATATATCGACCAAAGTCACGCAAGGAAAAATACGGTTGGATACGGTTTGGTTAAAAAGTGCATTCGTAATTGTTGAAGCACCGTAATTTTTTTGTTGGAAAATCGTTCAAAGATTGCTCACCGTACTATAGACTAGTTCTGAATAAGGGTTTTTAGTGTTAGGAAGAGGATACAATAACTACTAGCGCCATCATATGTAGGGAGAAAATTGAGAAACAGAGAGCGACCAGTATATCTTACGGTTTAAAATATTTCAAATGTTTATTGGCTCAAAATCTCGACCCCTTCTCCTCCAAATTTCTTAAATACTTTATTAATATTTAAAAAGCAAAAACAGTTTTTAGGGATTTTTAGTTTTTTGCGCTTCCTAGGTACGGCGCTGCTGGCGCTCCTGGTTTCCAGTTTTTTAATGTTTCAATTACAGAAAATGCCTAATTTAAAAGTTGGAATGGACTTTTTAAAATTAATTTTTAAATTTTTAATAATTTTACAACGAAAACATTAAAAAAACTATGTAGGTTTAAAATTAGTTTTTAAGCATAAATTTCAACTTTATTTTTACTAATTTGAAATCATTGTTCACGAAAATACTACTTTAGTGATGATTACTAACTATTGTGACGTTTAATTAAA
>JASAMX010003961.1:0-49031 GCA_030248175.1 Microlaimidae sp. YZB2_3 | reverse complement strand
ATTTTTAAGATTGATATAGTTGATATAGTATTTGTTAAGAATACAGTTTGATTGCATTTTGTTTTTTTCACCAAATAAACATACAAATTATAAAATTTTAGTTTAGTTTTTTTGCAAAAAAATATCTGTTTTAATATTATGTATCCCAAAATTAATAATTATTTTTTTACCGTCCTGTGCAACTTTACCGTTTTAAACTTGACCTTTAACATTTTTTATCAAAAACTTAAGATTGTGAATTAATATACAATCAAATATGATTTTAAAAACCCTAAAACTGTTCTTTTTAAATCATATAAAAATGATGCGATTTGTTAGCTATTTTAATGTAATAGTGATGAAAACGAAAGGTGTTGGAACTTTTTTTTAAAAATAATTAAATTTTTTTGTCTTTGATGCATAAAAAACTGTTTTTGTCCAAATGATAATTTTTTGGTGTTAAATTTTATCACGAACTTTTGCCACATAAGGCCGTGAGTTATTTACGCGATGCTCTTTTTCGAATAGTATAGGAATTAACTTGTGCTCTTGGCTGTGGCGCAGTGGCAGAACGCACGTCTTTTTTACTGAGGTCCCTGGATCGAATCCGATTGAGACACGATGCAACGTGATAATAATGATTATTTGTTAATATGTTATATGTAGTATTTGGCTGCGTAGTTAGAGCTGAATAACATTGTTCTTGCGTATCCTAGCTTTATGTGATTTTTTATGTGGAAAAACTAAAAATATTTTTTTTAAAAAAACACGTATAAGCAATTATTACACGTAAGAATGCCAAAATACGATAAAAACTTTTATAAATATAAGTTGAATATTTGGTATTCACAAATATATGTAAGCATTACAAAAAGTATATAAAAACAAATATAATAGAATATTCTGATCCAAAATCTTAAGCAGTGATAGGTGAATGGTGAAATGGGTGAAAATGAATGGTGGCGCACAGAAAACATCACTAGACGCCACACAATACTTGCGCCAGATGACAAGAGGTAGGTGGGACAAAATGCGGCAACAATTACACAAAATTCAATACAACATAACACATTCAAATAACAAATACATTAAATAGGAAATCTCCAAAAAAAATTTAGTCCCTTGAAGCGCTTTAATAATTTACTTTCAGAAAATTATATATTTTTACACTGGCGTAGGTATGCTAAATCTCCACAAAAATTAATTGACATAAAAAGATTTATATGGCCAAACCTAAAACATTTTACTAAACAAATCCATGCAAAATATGGGTGTCGGGGGATACTCCCAAATAAAAAAAAAGTTAAAGGATCTAAAAGTAAACTTAACGTGGCTGCAACAGTTGTTCGTTGAATTAAAAAATGCTCCTTCCCCATTAAGTAACCATTCAAATCACGAGAATCTGACATCACTTTATCAACCAATTAGATTCAAATTAATACCGAGTAGTTGTTTAATAAAGTGACATCAGATTCTCGTGATTTGAGTGGTTACTTAATAGTGGCATTTTTTTATCAAATGAACAACTGTTGCAGCGACTTTGGGTTTACCTTTAGTTTTCATATTGGTCTCTGGGGTTCAATAAATTAACTCACATGCTACAATGTGTTTAACAATATTTAATTTGTCCTTGGTAAATCTTATTTTAAAACTTAATCCACTAAAACTAAGCCCATTCAGTTTATTTTTTTAGAAACTTGTATAATTGACCTTGTATTTGGGAGTTCTCATCTTAGCGCATTTTTAAAAAGATATTTTTTGTAATTTATAAAAAAAGAATATTGTTAACTAAACCACACGTTTTTAAAACAACAATTGTTATTATTATTACTATATGTGCATGTCTCCTAAAACTATTTTAACCTAATTTTATTTTAAAATTTCATACAATAAAAATATCACTTTTTGATAAAATTGTATTTAATTTAAAACTAATAAACTCGAGCTGGGGCCTGTTTCATAAAATACTGGTTTTCGTAAATTACAAGTTTATCAATAACTTTTTTTATTCTGAACCATTTGCGTTGAAATTTGAAATGAAAAAAGATTATATGCCATGTGCAAACTATTTAAAATTTCATGTACGTAGCTGTTGTGTGTTTAAAGTTATTACAGTTTTAAACTTTAGCCACTTGTAATTTTTTACAAGTTCTCAAAAGAAAAATTTACCCTAGTCGGAGTAGGGTTAAATTTACTTTACGATTTCACTTGATTTTTTTACAAGTTTGAAAAAAACTTGAATACAAGTGAAAATACAAGTGAAAAATACAAGTAAAAAATACAACTAAAAATACCATTGTAAATTTGAATTATTTTTTTTGTTGGTTTGTGGAGGTATATTAAAAAATCTGTGAAAGGTCTACTTAAACTTAAAAAGAAATGTAATTCTAAGTTTAATAATTAAAGATGTTATTTATTTGTTATTTAACGTAAATCTAACAAAAAAAAAACGAAATTATATTTTTTGCCGGGTCCGCCGGGCCGAATGAACGGTTTTTTTTACTTTTCACCTATGATGTGCGAAACATTTTTTAAGTCTTTAAGTTTATAATGGTATTTTTATAAAAAGAAAGCAACCTTATTTGAGTTTAGAATGTGTAGTATATTGTCATACTGCATAATTTATTGTCGGAAAAGTTTTATAGTTCGTTCCCAACATACGCGAACGCAAGCCCTAATTATTTAATTAAAAATAATTTCCGAGATTTTTTTAAAAGCTTATAATAATGCTTGTATAACTTTTTGCATTTGGAAAAGCTAAATCAAATGAGGCGTGGAACACAAAAATCCATGAAAATAAATATTGAAATTTTCAACGTGCTGATTTGTGTCCCAAAAAATGCGCCCGAATTGATGCAGATTAAGTTAGCCGCCGGAGTCCGAGAGCCGCCCAAGCCGCCCGAGTCAGTTTTCACTTAAATAACCGAAAATAAAAATCCAAACGCAAAAATATTGAGAAAAAATGTATATTCAAGTAAAACTGAAAGAAAAATCAAGTTTCATTACTCCGTTCAAAAGTAAAATCAATTTTTGTACGACTCGGGCGGGGGCTTAAAATCATTTGAATCAAATTTTAAAGGCAAAAATATAAAGAAAAAGTGGGAATAAAAGTAAATACATAACCAAAAATAATTTCCCTCAACCATTTCGAAACTTAAACTGAATTTTGTATCACTCGGGCGGCCCGCCGGGTGGCGCGACGGCTGTATAATATAATAATAATAATGACGATATAATAATGGTTTTTACAATAAAACACATTACTTCAGACTTGTGCACGGCAGGTTCCCGGGTTCCCAATGGGGGGGGCAATCCGAAAAGGGGGGGGCATGGGGGCACGATTTTCAAAATGGGAACCCGGACGAAAGTGGGGGGGGGCAAAGGTCATTTTTGTTAAAATTTTGTTTAAAATAGTAAAAAAATTATTAAGTTTTTCGCCTTTCAAACAGCTAAAATAACTCAAAAATGGGCAAAAATAGCCAAAAACTTGAGTTTTGGAGCAAAATTGACCAAAAATTTTCCTGTTTTTTTGGAAAATGTTTCGTATTTTTTAGGTTCTACGGGTCGGAACCCGGACCAAAATGGGGGGGCATGGCCACTACCGAAACGAGGGGGGCATCACCGGACTGTGCACAGGTCTGAATGTAGTACTTATTAATGTGTATCTTGTCAAAAATAGGTTTTTGGACACAAATTAATTCCTAAAATACTTATACACCTATTGATTTAAAAGCCTTTCTAAATTTGTATTTCAAATTAGGGAATGCGTATAGAACTTGCAGTTGTTGTACCACAAAAAAGAAAGAATGAAAATGGCTTGCGTAAAATCCTTTTCTTTCAATGTAAACAAAGCTCAAATTTAAACAATGGACACGGTTTTTCATCATTTTCAAACAAAAAAATTTCAGTCTTTTTGCATTGAAAAAAATGACACACAACCCATTTTTACTTTTATTTTTGTGGCTTTGAAGGTCTGTAGAGTTGGCCGGATAATGAAGCCTTTAGAATTAAAAAAAAACAAGGCACATCATATGGTAAGTCTTATATAAAGTGACGTTATGCAGCTAAATTTTTTTTATTTTACATGATGAGTTAAGATGCTATGCCCTCAATGGATATAAATCTGGGCTAGCCACACATCATAATAATAATTCTGAAGTAACGATTGTTGGTTGTTGTTATGTTGTTGTATGTTTTCAATATAAAATAATGACATCGAGTCTGGCTAATTCGAGTGTGGCAGGTTTAGTATGTAAAAAAGTCGTTAAAACTTTTTTTGCACCACAAATGGGCAGGTAACTAGACATAACATTAATATTTGTGTTATTTAAAATATCAAGCTTAAATTTAAACGAAATGTAAACCTAACATAAAGACAACAAAGACAAAGAAATTTATTTCAACAAATAAAAAGTGGGAAATGTTTATAATTAGGGTAACTGACTTAATTTCGGCCACGCCTTAATTTCGGCCACCAATTTAGGGTGTTAGAAAATTGGCTTATTTTTAAAACTCAAAAAAACTAGCACAAAAGTAACTGGATTAATGTTGAATAAAGTGTTTTTGCAAAAGTTTTTTTATTTTTGTTATTCTACATTATCAACATTTTCATACAAAAAGTGAACTTTTTGTGATTTTCCTAATTTTTGCTTTGTGTTTAAACTGCATCAAATTTAGAACGAAGCAATATATAACCTAAAAATATCTTCTATCTAAGGCTCAAAGTTGTTAATTTTGATGTTTTGATATTTTCTTCAAAATCATTTTGCAATGCGTTTAACTAACTGCGCATTTTAAGATTCCGTTAATTTCGGCCACCTTAAAATTTAGGTGAAAGAACCTTCCATTTTTTACTGTTTTTAAATATCATTGAACTACCGTATTTATAAAGCATTTTTTTGCTCGTTTGACTTTTTTGACGTTTTTTAAGCCAAAAATAAAAATTTAACAAAAATACAAGTTATTAAAACTTGTTTTTTTAAGGTTTTGACATAATTCTTTAAAGTCTTGCTAATAACTATTAAAGTTCGCAAACGGGAAAAATTAAGTTATATGTACCAAGAACAATACCTAAGGGTAAATCTGCAACCTTTAGAAATTTTTATTGTTTGTTTAGGCAATAGTTATGGCCATTTTTTTGTAGGTGGCCGAAATAAATGGCACGCGCCTTAACTTCGGCCACTTTAAAAAAATTTAAACCTTCACTGATTTTTAAGTGTAACAGAAATATTTAAATTTTGCACTGGAATAACAAATATAGCTATTGTTTTATTTTTAGGCCAAATTTTGGCTTGATTGAAAAAGCCAGAAAAAACTTATTCAAAAAAATAAAAAAAGGTGGCCGAAATTAAGTCAGTTACCCTACACAAACAATTATAGAACTAAATAAAACTAAAATAAATACAATATTATATCACAAAATCAAAAGTTACATATTAATCAAATACAATAATAAAATTGAAAACTGCATGGCCATTTTTTTAAGTGCAACATGGGAAAGTCTTGACTTGTCCGTTCCCTTCCTGCCCCGATGCCCACCTTTTTTTCCCACCCTCTATATATGCATAAGTTTTATGCACTAGTATGGGTATCGGTATCAGTATCACCTAAATGTCATTTCGTTTTTTTGTTAGATTTCTGATACATGTCAAAAATTTTGATTTTATGAAACAATTAAATGAATTAAATTTGGGTATATTTTATCTGTTTGAACGTTTGATGTTTATTACAAACTTTATGTTAAGTTTTGCCTTTGTGTTGTTCTAATACTCAATTATACATTTAAAAAATTAATTAATTAAATTTATAATTAAGATCTATCAATATTAAACTTAGAATTGCATAAAGTTAAGAATGGATGATTGGGAACTAGTGGAAGCGATAGGTGTGGAGATGGTGGGAGAACTGGAGTTATTGGATGAGGATATGGAACAAGGTGTGGAAGAGCTCCAAGAAGGGGAGGAGGAGAATGGAGAGTATGAGGAAGAAGTAGAGGAAGAAGTGGATGTTGGTGTTGGTGGTCAGCCAGAGGAGGAAGAGCAGGAGCAGGACAGAGAAGAAGCAGAAGAAGAAGAAGAAGATGAGGAGATGGAAGAAGTACAGGAAAGAGAAGAAGAGGAAGAAAATGAAGAGATAGAAGAAGAGGAGCTAGGGGAAAATGAACCGCAGGATATAGAGGGAGAAGAGGAAGAGTCGGATGACGAAGGCGAAGAAGGTGGAGTTGTCGGGCGAAGGAGAAGGAGAGTAGTAAGGCGTCCACGAATTTTTAGGGACAGGGTGAACTTTGGTGAGCTCAACTTTAAACAGAAATTCCGGATAAGTCCGATTGTTGCAGAGGAACTTCTTCGCGAAATTGGGGCATTCATCCAACATGAAACCGAATGTAATCACGCGTTAACACCCAAACAACAGTTGCTCTTTACTCTCCGGTTCATGGAAACTGGGAGCTACTATCACCTCGTTCGTGATGCCCATGGTCCTTCAACAGCAACATTGTCCAGGGCCATCAGACGGGTAGTATTTGCTATTAATGAGATTGTCCTGCCCCACACTATCAAGTTCCCGGAGCCCAATACACTTGAAGCTGAGAAGCTTGTATCTGACTTCTACAAAATGAAAGGCTTTCCAAGTTGTACTGGGGCAATAGATGGAACTTTGATAAAATTTTATAGCCCCCATGAATACGAAGAGCAATTTGTGGACCGCCATGGGGACCATTCCCTGAACGTCTTAATTGTGGCGGGGCCCCACCTTGAGGTGTTGTATGTGAATGCCAATTGGCCAGGCTCTGTTAATGACTGCAGGTACTTAAATTTTTTAATAAGCTTTGAGTAGTAGAGAACAAAATTGAAAAAAAGGTATTTTTAGTGATATGTGGCTAGACATAGATATGTTTGGGCTGGGTGTACCCAATAATCAATTGACAATAGGAGCCATAAAGTCATTTATTATTACAAAAAAGGGTTGGTAGTTGGGCTATGATATATACCCCTATCCCTATCCACCTCAACAAGCCAAGGGGGGAGGTTGCGACCATAGGTGAGCAGGGGGCAGTACTGGGTACAAACTTCTGATTTTAGACCATACTTTGCAAAATTTTTAGGTACCTCTGGGGATCTATAGTTAATTTTTGCAAAAAGGGCTGTGCCTTCCCCTCCATTTTTGGCCAAATTCCTGCTTTGAAAATTGTACCCTTCCCGTTTTGGCTCCCTCCACAGTCTGTGAATCAATTTACTTCAGAAAATTTGTTGGTAGTTAATTAGATTTCTAAGTTTTTGACTTTCATGTGATCAGAATCAAAAAACGTTTGATTTAGTGTTTGTTCAAATTTAAACATTGATTAAAATGCATGAAAGCAAAATTAAAGTAATTAACATAAAGAACGCACTGTAGATTATGCTTGCTTGTTATCAGTTTATTTGTTGACGGACTCTTTATAGAGTCCTGCGCAACAGCAGTATCTCACCATTGTTCGAAGGGGGTTGGCGACCAGTGCCTGGAGCTGTTTTAGTGGGTGACTCTATCTATCCCATGAAGGTATAACACCACACATGCAGTCATTGGTACCCAAATCAGCAAACTATATGTTCATTGGTGTTTTCAGAATAAATTTTGGGACTTATTTTGTCTGTTTATTTACTTCTTATGAGCATAGGTGGGCAGTGAGGGGGAGTTGGGGACTTTCCCCCTTAAAATTCGATAATTTGGGGGACCCCTCATTATTTTTGGTCCTTAAAAAAATGCAATAAAATCAGAAATCTAGGAAAATAGCTAAATTTATGGGGAGGGCTTACACAACACCCAAGGGCGGGGCCAGTGGGGGTTGTAGGGGTGGCACGGCAACCCTCCCCCCTTTAGGGTTTTTTAAAGAAAATTTTTGCTTTGTTAATGCTTTAATTTTCAAAATTTTTTCTTGCTTCGCTATCGCTCAGCGCTCGATTAATATATATATATATTTTTGGCTTCAAATCACTGTTTGTGTTTCTGCTTCAAAATTTTTCTAAATAGTGACCTAAAACAAAAAATAGGACAAAAATACACTGAAAAGGTGAAAAATGATCAAATATAAGGTATAAATGCGCGAAGCGTCGAATTTTTTTAGCATTTTTACTAATTTTATTTTTAGTGATTTTTTCAATTCGGAGCTACAACCCCCTACAACCCCTCCCTTTATGAAATTTTGTTCAGGGTACAAACTCCCCTTTCCAAAATATTGGCTACGCCCATCCTAGATCACCTACCTTCAAAAGCTAGAGGTGCTAGAGGAATTGCCCCTCCCCATTTTATTAGTGTCTATGCCCCCCCACGTTTTATTCTACCTCCCCACTTGAAAAACCTAAAAAATACAAATGCAAAAAAACATTCGGCGTTTTTGACCTATTTTCGCAAAATTTTCGCTTATTTTAGTCTTTTTAAGGTAGAACTTCACAGTTTTGACCACTTGGACTACAAGTCGCATATCATCATAAATATTAATTTTTGGCCCATAAAAGTGGGGTGCTATAAAAAGTTAAGGCTCTGTGGTATCCAGTGGTTATAAAAACATTACTGAAAAGTTTGTCCAGTTCGCAAAAGATGTCCATGAATTCTACCTCTAAAAATCACAATGAGACCTTTTAAAAAAAATTGATTGGTTATTTTTGGGCGAAATTTTACAATAAATTAGAGTAATATATGGGACAACTTTTAGAGGTGGTCTGGGTTAAAAAAGACTTCAGGATTTTTTTTAAATTGCAAAAAAGACTTTTTTTACAAAAATATATAGTAAAAAAAATCCTGAAGACCTTTTTCAATCGTTTATAATCAAAAAAATGGTAAAAGTCTATATCTAACTATTTCCAAACTTTCGTTTAAAAATAACCAATCAATTTTTTAATTTTCGTTTAATTTTTTTTAATTGACGCCGAGAAACTACATTTTGAACCATTCCTTTAAAAGTTGCTTTTAATTGAAAATCCCAGCTGACCCAGTAGCCGAGTGGTTAGTACGTTGGGCTCGGAACCTCGAGTCCTCGCTCGACCATATTTTTAACGCCGAAAAAAATTTTTTTTTAATTTTTAGCTTTTTAATTTAAAAAAAATGTTTTATTATTTAAGATATGCTAAATAGAAAATGGAAAAATAGAATATTTTTGGTAATAAATTTTATTAATGTTTTGTATTTTTGACATGTATTTTATTGATGTTATTTGATGATTGTGGGTGATAACATTTTTTGACAGAAAAATGAATGTCAAAAATTGAATCAGTAGGTCAAACTACATATAGTAAGATGTAATTCAAAAAGATCTGTTGTCAAAAAAAAAAACTGTGAAGTTCTATCTTAAGCCGTTTTTGACCTATTTCAACTGTTTTTTTTAACAAAATTTGGCGTATTTCTATGACTTTTTGTCGTTTTCCGCATATTTTTTTGGCCGTCTCCCCGTTTTGAAAATCGTGCCCCCCCCCGTTTTGGCCTTCCCCCCCAATAAACTACCGGGGAGGCGGCTTGCACAAGTCTGGATACAGGTAGTGTTATACCTTCAAGG
Organism: Microlaimidae sp. YZB2_3; assembly: GCA_030248175.1. Classification (NCBI taxonomy): domain Eukaryota; kingdom Metazoa; phylum Nematoda; class Chromadorea; order Desmodorida; family Microlaimidae; species Microlaimidae sp. YZB2_3. The sequence goes on along the minus strand of JASAMX010003961.1, from coordinate 39,526 downwards.
AATGGCTGATTCCACCAATTGTGACTAATCGTCCCACGAGGGAAGAGCGGATTTTCAATGTTGTGCACAAGGGGACCAGAAGAGTGGTAGAATGCACCATTGGCGATACGAAGAACAAGTTCAATGCTCTGAGGGGGATGCGAGTGCAGCCAGAGTTGGCCGGAGAGATTGTGAAGGCTGCATGTACTTTACAAAATCTGTCAATACAAAAACAGCCTTATGATGAAGAGGAGGTGGCGGCTTTCCTGGAAGAGGACCCTGAAGTAAATCATGGAACACATTATGATTTTTTTTGAAAGGCCTTTTTTAATTTTGGACCTTGATTAGTCCAAAACAAAACATTTAATAATTAAAATGTTTATACCTTTGATTTTTTTGACATAACTGTCAAAATTTTGTAGGCAGAACATTGCTCATCATCACTTAAGGTTTCGCTCACACCTTTCCCCTGTTGTACTGTCATTTGCCACACTTTTAAACATTACATTGTTAATGAACTATATATTCTTTGCACTTATTGGTTGCACAGTGTGTAGACTTCAGTACAAATTCAGTTAGTGTGAGGGATGAACATCTCACATATGGACAGATTTTTAGCCTAAAATACCCAATGTTTTATGCCTAGAACCAAGATGCCCATAAAAAGATACTCCAGTTTAAAAAAATTCACGCATTTTCAGACTTGTTTACGGTCCAGTAGTAACCATGCCCCCCCATTTTGGTCCTGGTTCCCACTCGAAAAACCTAAAAAAATACAAATTGTTTTTAAAAAAAATGAATGCCCCAAAAAAGTCAGTTTTTCAGGAGTAAAATTTTTGTGATTTTTAAAGAAAATTTCAACAAAAATTGTCTTCAGAGTTTTCCATTTTCGGATTGCCCCCCCCCCGTGGGAACACGAAACCCGCCTTGCGCAGGTCTGCATCTTCACAAAAAACACCATGGGTTGCACAGTTGCACCAGTAAAAAGCCAATATAGTACGTAAGAATTGCTTATCCCAATCATCGCGCAATTAATAATACTTTTATAAAAATATAACTAGAGACAAGTACAATTAATTACAATCTTTTACATAATATTACAATAAAAAATAAAATAATATTACATTACAACATTTAATAACATCAAATGTGAATAATGAAGCAAATGGTAAATGACATTAAATACAAAAACTAGTTAAAGTTATATCTTGTAACCATCGGTCTACAATTTTTTAAAATTAGTTCAAACTGCATTGCATATAGTTGATTATCTTTGCCTTTGACGGTTTTTTTTTAAATTTGATATCACATCCACTGTCGAATTGCCATAGCTTGTTGTATCAATGAACAAAAACCTTAGAAATTAAATGTAAGAATATTCTTAAACATTATACTTATCTACCAACAACTCGTAACAAAAGGTCTTAAAAATATTTGTATTGCAGTATATTTGTTTTTCAGCTTTAAAGGAGCATTATGGAATTGAATTTTTTTCTCCTATATTGCTAATATTTTAACACAATGTGTCCCAGACCTGTGCACGGTCTGGAATTGCACCTCCCCGTTTTGGTAGTGGCCATGTCCTCCCCCATTTTGGTCCGGGTTCCCATCCAAAAAGCTAAAAAATATGAAAATTTTTCCAATAAATAAATAAAATAGTCAATTTTGCTCCAAAAACTCGGTTTTTCTGCTATTTTTGCTGTTTATAAAGGGAAAAACTGAATTTTTTGCGATTTAAAAAAAAAATTATCCAAAAATTACTTTTGGGTTAATATTTTTGACTATGATTGTAAAAACCGTGCCCCCTCCTCCGGTCAGGTTCCCATTTTCGCCATGCCCCCCTTTGGGAACTGGCCGTGCACAGGTCTGACGTGTCCTGATTTTTTTGAAGTTAAAATATCAAATTTTAGCTCCCAACTCCTAAAATTAATGAAATGCAAGGCCAAAAACCTCCAAAAAATCTGTACTAAATTTGTAAACTAAACCATCACCAAAAATGCACAAAACAAGTCTGCGCATTCTAAAAACATCATTATCTCTATATACCTAATAATTTGGGGCTTAGAATTTCGTTTCGGTGCTTATTTTGTTGTTTTTAAGTATCCTGAGCTAACTGCACACTTTTGATATCCTGCCCACATTGTGTCCAGTTATATATATGTGAGAAGTTCATGGCGTCGATGGGCCATCAACTTCTCACATATAACTGGACACGATATAAAAAGTGTGCACTTACGAGCTCAGGATACTTAAAAAACAACAAAATAAGCACCGAAATAAAATTCTAAGCCCCACATTAGGCATATAATGATAATGATGTTTTTAGAACGCGCAGACTTGTTTCTTGTTTTTTGGCGATGGTTTAGTTTACAATTTAGTACAGATTTTTCGGAGGTTTTTGGCCTCTCATTTCATTAATTTTAGGAGTTGGGATTGGGAGCTAAAGTTTGGTATTTGAACTTCAAAAAAATCGGGACACATCGTGTTGAAATTACAGGAGAAAAAAAAATTCAATTCCATACTGATCCTTTCAAAAATTTAGAAATGGGTGTCTAATATGCAATTTTTTTGTGATGAAAATTTTTTTAATTATAAAAAGTTAGCTTTTATACCTTGAAGTAAAATTTAAAACAGTATAAAAATTATTTGTACCTTTTCTTTCAAAATTATAAAATTTTGGAATTGCAGTTTGACTGTTATTATTACAATATTCCAACCCTCTTCTATTTTTTATACATTATTTATTTTTAGGACTTTATGGATCGCCAAGTCGAGTACCACCAGCTGCAACAGAATCTGCAGCTCGCTGACATGGGTGTTGTTCCCTCAGATTCTGAGAGTGAGGATGACGACCTACCGGCAGAAGGCCCCGCGCGCGGAAGAAGAAGAAGAAGACAAATAATGGATTTCATTGTCAGACAGCGAGACCTGAATGTTAGTTTTTACATGTTTCTTGATCTTGCTTGACTTGACACTCAATTCCAGTCTTGTCTTTTTAGTTTGCTGTGATCAGTTTTACCTTTACTTTGTTTAGGTACCTTAACAACTTTCTTTTTTGTCAGTATAGTGAACCCTTACATTATCGCGTGCAGCATAGAGCGTAGCGAAAGGTGTACTCGCTGCGACCTAGTGACCACACACTGTTGTGATACGTCTTTTATGATGAAAGGCACTGTTGCCGTGCTGGGTTATATATGAGTGCACCTTTCGCCATAGGTGGGCAGGTGGGTCCGGCCTTGGGGGGTATACCCGGCCAAATCTTTTTTGCGCCTTCAGCGCAAGGAATTTTTGCCTATTTTTCCTGAAAAATACCGTTTTTATTGCATTTTTAGTACTAAAATCTGAAAATTTCGGTAGGGGTTCCCCATAGGTGGGCAACCTCTCGGATTTAGGGGGGGGGTCAAATTTTAGGGGGGGTGTCCAGTAAGACCCAAATTTTGAGGGGGGTGTACCCAATATTTCCGCACTGCCTTAAAATGAGCTTAAAACGCGTAAAAAAATGTAAAACAAGCTTATAAATGCTTTAAAACTGTGTAAAATTAAAATAAGATCTTATTGCAACTTATAAATTTTATTTTTTTAATTCTTTTAATAAATATGTAGTGGAGCAGTCGGGATTTCATTTCGGGGGCGTCAGTCTGGGAGAGGGGAGAAAAAGTGTTGTCAAAGCGGCGCGAAGCGCTGCCGCCTGCGCCGCGTAGCGGCGCCAGCCGACGCGAAGCGTCGGCCGGGGGGTCTGGGGGGTGTCCCCCAGCCGCCGGAGGCGAAAATTTTTTAAAATATATACTAAAAACGGCTTAAAAATCGTCTCCCTGGTGATCGCGTGAACATACCTTTTACTTTTGTTTTTTTACCTAATTTCTACATAATTTTCTGTGATCTTAAAAATTCAGTCAGGGGGGTTCGGGGGGAACAATGCCCCCCGAAGGAGAAAATTTATAATTTGAGGCGCTAAAATACACTAGAAATTTTAATTCCAAATGATAGTAATTACAAAATTTAAGGTTTTTTATAGCTATACTATACATTTATAACATGTGTTTAAAACGTTAAAAAGGATAATAGTGTTTTACAGTTTAGTTTTATTAAACATGTATGCCTTAACTACTGAATGGGATAATCGATTTGAAATTGAAAAACTAAGATAAATTGCTAATTTAAACTGCCCGCGTAGCAGGGAAATTTAAACTGCCCGCGTAGCGGGGGAATTTAAAGGTAATAAAAGGTAATAAACGGGAAAATAAGTAATAAACACTCCGCGCGAAGCGCGGAAAATTTTTTAGTCCTTTTCTAACACATAAAAAAATTTTTCTTTGGGAGGCGAATTTGGGGGGGGGGGTGGCCCCCACTCCCCCCAATTTAAGGGGGGGGGGGGGTGTCAGCAAAATCCGAAATTTTGGGGGGGGTATAACCCCCCCACCCCCCCCCCCCCCTGCCCACCCTGGGGGTTCCCTAGTTTGCCCGAAACTCGGCTAGGGGTTCCCGGATTTTTGAGCTTTCTGGGGGGGGGGGTTACAGACCTGTGCACGGTCTGAAAATGCCCCCCGTTTTATTGGATGATTTGCCCCCCCCCCCCGTTCTATCGCCCCCCCCCCCCGCCAAAAAATGAAAAAGTACCCTAAAAATATGACGCCATTTTTGACCTATGATGACGCCATCATCGCGAATTTTTTGCAGTTTTTAGCCTATTTCAATGTATTTTAAGCCATTTTAGACCTATTTTTACCTTATTTCCGCTTTTTTTGTCCTTTTTTTCCCTTTTCCCTTCTTTTTTTCTCCTTTTTTTCTCTTTTTTGTTTCCCCCCTGCTCGCCCCCCCCCCCCCCATTTTATTGCCCCCCCCCCGTTTCAAAAAAGTTGCCCCCCCCCCCCCTGCGCCCCGGCCCCCCCCGTTTTAACCCCGGGGGGGGGGGGGCAGTGCACATGTCTGGGTTTAAACCCCCCAACCCCCCCTCCCGTGCCCACCTATGCCTTTCGCCCTACAACACATACACAGAATTAAGTCTAAGCCTTCAAATGCCACATTCTTAAACACATTAGAACATTTAGAATTGGAAGACCTCAACCTATGTTCTTACTGAGGCAGACCAATGCCACATTCTTAAACACATTAGAACATTTAGAATTGGAAGACCTCAACCTATGTTCTTACTGAGGCAGACCTGTGCACGGCGGGTTTCCAACGGGTGGGGGGGGGCACAATTTTCAAAATGGGAACCCAGACAAAAACGGGAACCCGATATAGTCAAAAACGGGAACCCGAAAGTAATTTTTGTAAAAATACTTAAACTTCTGTTAATGGTGCGTCACGTTTTTTTTGCCATAGAATCATTAGCTGCCGGTGTTTCTTGAGACATTTTCATTTATTTTTTTATTTTCAAAGATAATTTTACAAAACACAACCTGACTTAGTGCCACTTACTGGATAAAAGTTGCACATTCAATAGTGCAATACAATTAGCGCTACTGAATAAATCTGCTTAGTGGCACTTTAGGTGACACTATAGATAGTGCCACCATAGATGTTTTGGGGGGGGACAGAGGGGTGCACCCCCCCCTAGAGCCAAAATTTTGGACCCCCCCCTGGAAAAAATCCAGGGGGGCCCCCCCCTCCCCCCCCCAAGCTCGAGAGCGGTCCGACCGACCCCCCCCCTGGAAGGCTGGACCCCCCTCCCCCCCCCCCTCCCGACCAATTTGGAAGTATATTTTTTTATTTACTGTCAAAAACACAGGTTTTTAGTTAAAAACAGTGTTTAAATACACTTTTTAGGCCTAAATAGGCTGTTTTAATACATAAAATTCAATATTAGACCTAAAAACACTTAAATTATTGAGTTTAAAAAATTTTGCTGAAAAATTGGACCCCCCTGACCCCCCCCCCCTAAATTTGAAATCTCGCACCCGGGGTCGACCCCCCCTAAAAAGCCAGGGGGGTTCGGATCCCCTAGGACCCCCCCCCCCTAAAAAATTTTGGCCTTCCACCCGGGGGTGGACCCCCCCTAGCGGACCCGACCAAAAACATCTATGAGTGCCACTATAGCTCTTAGTGCCACTATGACTCAAAGACGTCTACTGAATTTGGGCTTAGTTCTTGTTCAAAAACGCGTTCCCTTGTTCCCCCCATGGGTACGGCCATGCCACCCCCCTAGCCTCAAAATTTTGGACCCCCCCTAGAAAAACATCTGGTGCTCCCCTCCTTCCAAAATTTTTTAAATTTTGACACCCTACCCCCTTTGGAATTCTAAATCGACCCCTCCGCCATAGGTGGGCAGCCTCTATACATGGGCATAAGGGGTCCACCGACCACCTCTCGCACCCCTAGCCTTAAAATTTCAGACAACCCAAACCCCCCCCCCTTTAGAAAATAATCTAGACCACCCCTCCCCCCAAAAATTTTAAATTTTGACACCCTACCCGCCATAGTTGAGAAAGGGAAGGGGGGGGCAGGGTGGTGGGGTCCACTCCCTCCCTAGCGTCAAAATTTTGGGACCCTCCCTAGATAAGAATTTAGGCCCCCCATCACCCCAAATTTCACAATTTTTTGCCTCTGACCCCCCTCTAGAATTTGAAATTTTACCCCCCCCCCCCTCTGGAAAATTTTAGGTACTTTTTTATACTAATTTTGCTTCTAAAAACGTGAATTTTTAACACATATTCATGTTTTTACACCCTTTTTATACCAGAATATCGCTTTTTATTCAATAAAATGTAGTATTATTCTATAAAAACAACAATTATTAAAGTTATTATGGTTTAAAACTGTTTAACTGTTTTGCTTTGGACATCGGACTCTACCTGACCCCCCTCGAGATTACAAAATTTCACACCCTAAGTCAATTTACGTGAGACCCCAGTTGGAATATGCTAGTGTAGTATGGAGCCCATATCTGCAGCGTGATATTGCTGTCTTAGAAAGAATTCAGCGAAGTTTTACAAGAAGATTGTTTAAGCGATGTTAAATGCATGCCAAGCATAGATGAACAAGGGGGGTAGGGTGGGGTCCACCCCCCCCTAGCTTTGAAATTTGGGGGGTGGGGGCTTAGAAAAAAATCCAGAGGCCCCCCTTCCCCAAAATTTTTGAATTTTTTACCCCTGACCCCCCTCTAGATTTTAAAATCTGACCCTCCCCTCCCCTCTTGAGAAAATTTTAAGTAGTTTTTTTATACTAAATTTCCTTGCAAAAACGTTAATTTTTAACACAAATTCATGTTTTTACACCCTTTTTATACCTAAATACCGCTAATAAAATGTATTATTATCTTATAAAAAAACTATTATTAAACATTTAATAGTTTAAAAGTATTTTGTTTCGGAAATTGGATTTCAAAATCTTCCACCCCGGGTCGACCCCCTCCTAGAAAGCTAGGGGGGGGGGGGGGTTCGACCCCCTAGGTCGTCCCCCCTAGATTTTGAAATTTCATTTACCAGGGGTAAACACCCCCCCTAGAATTTTGACCGTGTTCATCTATGATGCCAAGTTTAGATTATAGTGAAATATTGAAAATTCTAAAATTACCCAGACTTATAGATTGTCGTAAGACTTTTGATCTTTGAGAATGCTATAAAATTGTTAATGGAAAAACAAATTTATTTAATCACAGAGTTTTTTACTATGAATAATAACGAAACTAGATGTCACTCACAAAAAATTAAAGTTCAAAAAAGCAGAATAGACTCAAGAAAAATTTTCTTTTTGCAACAGAGTAATATCAAATTGGAATAATTTATCTGAGAATCAAATCTCAGCTGCTTCTATATTTTCGTTAAAAAAGTCTTAGTAATGAATGACTCCATAGGTGTTTTTGGTCGCGTCCGATAGGGGTTGGGGTCCACTCCCGGGTGGAAGGCCAAAATTTTTTAGGGGGGGGCGGTCCACGGGGGTCCGAACTCTCCTGGCTTTTTAGGGGGGTCAACCCCAGGTGCGAGCTTTTAAATTTGAGAGGGGGTCAGGGGGGGGGGGCCAATTTTTTATCAAATTTTTTTAAACTCAATAATTTAAGTGTTTTTAGGTCTAATATTGAATTTTATGTACTAAAACTGCTTATTTAGGTCTAAAAAGTGTATTTAAACACTAAAAAACCGTGTTTTTGATGGTAAAAATCTACTTTTAAATCGGTCGGGAGGGGGGGGGAGGGTGGTCAGCCTCGCTATGGGGGGGTCAGGCCGGACCGCTCTCGAACTTTGGGGGGGGGAGGAAGGCCTTGGATTTTTTCTAGGGGGGTTCAAAATTTTCTCTCTAGAGAGGGGGTGCACCCCTCTGTTCCCCCCAAAAAAAAACACCTATGAATGACTCAAACCAGTGGAAAATTAAGCCTTTGAGTTATTTTTTTAGTAAACTCAAGTCTTTGTTTTATCAAATATTCAACCGTTATTGGCTCGCATAAAGGTTAAAAAGGTTAATAAATGTTGTTAGTATCTATTAATTTTGTTTGATTATAATTGTTGTGATATTGCTTTACTAGAATAAACAATTTGATTTGATTTGACTCCCCTAAAAAGCTAGGGATCCGGACCCCCCTGGCCCCCTCCTAGCTTTCCGGACCGTTCTCACCTATGTCTACCCCTTCTGGGATTTTAAATTGATCCCCCCCCCGGCCAAGCCAAACTTTAGTTTGTACTTTTTTTTACACAGAAATAGCCTATTTAAGTACGTAAAGTTTTAAATTAACAGACCTGTGTACTGCCCCCCGGGGTTAAAACGGGGGGGGGGGCAATTCCAAAATGGGGGCACGGCACGGGGGGGGGGCAACTTTTTTGAAACGGTGGGGGCAAGCAGGGGGGAAAGAAAAAAAAAAGAAAAAAAAGGAGAAAAAAAGAGAAAAAAAAGAAGGGAAAAGGGAAAAAAGGGACAAAAAAAGCGGAAATAAGGTAAAAATAGGTCTAAAATGGCTTAAAATACATTGAAATAGGCTAAAAACTGCAAAAAAATCGCGATGATGGTGTCATCATAGGTCAAAAATGGCGTCATATTTTTAGGGTACTTTTTCATTTTTTGGCGGGGGGGGGGCAATAAAACGGGGGGGTGGCAAATCCTCCAATAAAACGGGGGGGCATTTTCAGACCGTGCACAGGTCTGAATTAATGCTAAAAAACTTAAATATTGATTTAATGTGTGACTTTGCTTGGAAATCTAAAGGAACCCCTCTGACCCCCCTCTAGATTTCAAACTGGTCTACTACGCAGACCTGTGCACGGTCTGGAAATGCCGCTTCCCGCTTAATTAGAGGATTACCCCCCTCCCCCTCCCGCCCAAAAATGAAAAGTACCCAAAAATTATCACGCCATTTTTGACCTATTAGGACGCCATCAGCGGCAATTTTTTTTGCAATTAAAAGCCTATTTCAATGGTTTTTAAGCCATTTTTAACCTATTGTACTTAAATTTCTCCTTTTTTGTCTTTTTTCCTTCTTTTTTTCATTTCTCCTCTGCTTGTCCCCCACCATTTCAAAAAGTTACCCCTCTGCCCCCCATTTTGGAATTGCTTCTCCCAAATTGCCCATGTATGGTTGTGTGGGGGCCATTTCTTCCCCTAGAATTTTAATCAAAACAAACATACAACAACATTACATGCTCAGTGTCATAGGGTTTTTCTCCGGAGTGAATACCTCGTGATCAACGAGAAAAACGCGATTTTTCCCGGTGAATTTTGTGGTACCCATTGTTCTGGGGAGATAAAAACCATTTATAAAAAAAATTGGTTAAAGGTAAAATGGTTAAAGGTAAAATAAAAGTTCCACTTCTTGTCTTGTATTTAAAATTTTTTTTTTGTTTTCTTTGTCGCCAGTCACTGTATGTTATCTTCATCTCTTTTTTTGCCTTTCATTCTAATTTTTGTGGGTTTTACTTCATTTTTCCCTTTTTTCTTTCTATTCCTCTTATGAAATACCCCAAAAATAATTAGGCATTAATTATTAACGAATTTTAAGGGGGGGACCCCCAGCCCCAACCCTTTCGTGCCCACCTATTCTTGATGGTCTATACAAAGATTAAATAACTAAAACTGTCTTATTCTTGCAGATTGGTAATTGGGCACCCTAGGGGTCCCCCCTATTATCAGATTTTAGGGGGGAGGGTAACCCCCCCTAACCCCCCATGCCCACCTATGCCCCCCCACCAGTTATGCGGTACTTGTTTTTATTATTACTTTATTATTATTTTTTTCACTTTCACTTTTAATTTCAGCTATATTAGCCAGCATTATACGGATTTGGAAGAACAAAACTCTGACGTCCAGTATGTATCATGTGGTGTGACCTCAAAGTCTATGCCAATTTTTGGTGATTGATACCGGCGTAGACTTTGTTCGTAATGTTTTATTTCAATTGTTCTATTGTCGTTAAACAGTAAGCTTATGCCATTGATTTTATATAACCCCATAGTACGTTTCATTATTTTTTTACCAACTAGACAACGTTGCTCCTCTACTTTTACGTGATTTAAGTGGCTTCAAAAACAATTGATGAACAAATGTGCCTGCTAAGTGCTGCCACCGTAATAAATTTGCATAAATTTTGAACGCACACCACATGACACATACTGAATCAATTAACGTGAAAATTTTACCAACAAAATGCCGATATTTTGAGTCGTCCGGAGATATGTAACAAAAGTCCTGTATGTTTTGATGATTGTTATAAAATTTTGATTATTTGCAAAAGCTGAAAGATAATAAAAGAATATAACTGTATTCACACACAACACAGAAAGCTCCAAGTTTGTTTATTACTACAATAACTGGTTTGTTACAATATGTTGAAACTTTTAAAATCATTAAGATGCAATACAATACAATATTATCACTAAGATATCACTAAGGAATGAACTAGTTCAATAAGATTAGATTTTTTTGCACACAAAACGGCACTAAATATCACATGGTTGTGACTTACAATATCAATTTTATATACAAATCATTTAATGAATTGCACTAAGCCAGTAAACTACACCTCCCCAATTGCAGTTAAAAAAAGATGATCGCAATGAAAGGAAACATTTTTATTTTTGTGTGAAAAATCTGTTCAGTTGAAAAAAAGCTTTTATCTCAATATGTCTATACTAAATTTGTGATATTTTTGGTCAGTTTTTTTTGGTAAACCCTTGCCAAAAAACAAAATTTAGGCTTTGTGCAATCATCTGTTTCCTGAGTTGCTAAAACCAAAATTAAAGCAAAAACAAAACACATCGCCACTGATATGACACTGCAGACCTGTGCGCCTCCCCAGTAGTTTATGGGGGGGGGGGGGGGGGGCAAAACAAAAACGGGGGGGGGGGTGCACAATTTTCAAAATGGGGAGGCGGCCAAAAAAAGTGGGGAGACGGCCGCCAAAAAATATGCGGAAAACGACAAAAAGTCACAAAAATAGGTCAAAACGCTTAAATTTTTTTGTATTTTTTAGGTTTTTCAAGCAGGGAGGTGGAATAAAATGGGGGGGCACAGCCACTAATAAAATGGGGAGGGGCAATTTCAGACTGTGCACAGGTCTGTGGACACAACAGGTTTTAAACAAGAAGCTACAGATTAATGTAAATGGAAGAACAAGAAAATAACATAAACAACAAGAAACAAACATGAACAGCAAAAAATGAAAATAAACATGAACAACAAGAAAAAAAACAAGGCATAAACGCGTAGATTTATAAAACTGTATTGACTGATTCTGCCAAATTTGATGAATGAACAAAGTTTAACGATGGCAGGGGGGATGAAGAAGGAATCTCATTTGCGCTAAACTAACTTTGTTCATGCATCCAGTTTTTTTAATTGGACAATTTAATAAACTTAATACATTAAATTAAATACATTAAATTAATTTCCACAATGTACAATTAATTAGGGTAGTGCATTTAATTTCGGCACTTTTTTGTTTTTTCGATGTAACTTTTTACTGTATGACCCGATTTTCATGTTTGATAGCTCATTTTGAAGCTTTCACGATACTGCGTTGCATCACAAAAGTTTCACTGAACGAAAAAGTTTTTTTACATAATTAAATCAGTTTTTAAGGAAAATGGAAAATTGCCGAAATTAAATATTTGCATTTAATTTTGGCACTTTACAAACAATCGATTGTTTCTCAGTAAAAAAATCATCATTTTCAAAAATTTAAAAGCCTATCATTATCTTCAGACAGTTTTCTTTAATTTAAGCTTCTACTTGTTGGTCAACGTGTAACTGGCAAAAAGTTACAGCTAAAATGCCAAATGGTATCAAAATGAGCAAAATTTTGGAAAAAAGTGCATTTAATTTTGGCACTCTTTAAAAGGACCCTCTTAATCGAGTTTAAGTTCAGTGCTATGACCCCTACACATTTCAACGTTGTCTTTTAACTATTTACAACTACAATTTAACACCCAACCACTTAATTCAATCCGTTTTTACCTACAGCATATGAGTGCCAAAATTACACTATTTTATTTTATAACAATTGCTCACCACAGACGCAACGTAGAACCATGAGGACTAAAAATTCGAAAAATAGACTAAATTTTACCAGGACAGTTTAATTTTTAAACCAATTTATTTTGTAATCATGAAATGCCCATGTTCTAAAAACGAGTAGCAATTTTTTTTATAAATCATAATTTCACATGTAAATATTATAACATAACAAATAAAAAGCTCACGACAGTCATATACAGTCTACATATAATTAGCTCTCATTTGAGCTATAAAACGTCGTATTCCATCCAGGATTACCAAAGATATGGGCCAAAATCAAAAATGTCCAATTGGGAAAAGTGCCGAAATTAAATGAACTACCCTAATTAGGTTTAAAAATAACTTTAGCTTAGAACAATAAGTTCAATATTAAAACAACAAACTTAATATACAAATATCATCCGATTCAGTTTTTTGTTTTCAACTGTTTCGACAAAACACAAAAGCTTAACTAAGGCAAAATTTTTTTTAGTTTTTTTTTTAATTTTTTTAGGAAATTCTCTACTTGCCCATATGGCTAGAAAAAATTGCTACCCTTTGCCTTTATATACAAAATATCAACATCTGCAAATAGGGTAGTGCATTTAATTTCGGCACTTTTCCCAATTGGGCATTTTTGATTTCGGACTATATCTTTGGTAATCCTGGATGGAATACGACGTTTGATAGCTCAAATGAGAGCTAGTTATATGTAGATGACAGTCGTGAGTTTTTTATTTGTTATGTTATGATATTTTCATGTGAAATTGTGTGATTTAAAAAAAATAAAATTGTTACTCGTTTTTAGAACATGGGCATTTCATGATTACGTAATAAATTGGTTTAAAAATTAAACTGTCTTGGTAAAATTTAGTGTATTTTCCAAATTTTTAGTCCCCGTGGTTCTACGTTGTGTCTGTGGTGAGCAATCGTTATAAAATAAAATAGTGTAATTTTGGTACTCATATGCTGTAGGTAAAAACGGATTGTACTAAGTGGTCGGGTGTTAAATTGTAGTTGTAAACAGTTAAAAGAGACTGTTGAAATGTGTAGGGGTCATAGCACTGCACTTAAACTCGATTAAGAGGGTCCTTTTAAAAAGTGCCGAAATTAAATGCACTTTTTTCCCAAATTTTGCTCATTTTGATACTATTTGGCATTTTAGCTGTAACTTTTTGCTAGTTACACGTTGAACAACAAGTGGAAGCTTAAATAAAAGAAAACTGTCTGAAAATAATGATAGGCTTTTAAATTTTTGAAAATGATGATTTATTTACTGAGAAACAATTGATTGTTTGTAAAGTGCCAAAATTAAATGCACATATTTAATTTCGACAATTTTCCATTTTTTTAAAAACTGATTTAATTAAGCAAAAAAATACTTTCGTACAATGAAACTTTTGTGACGCAACGCAGTATCGTGAAAGCTTCAAAATAAGCTATCAAACATGAAAATCGGGCCATACACTAAAAAGTTACATTGGAAAAACAAAAAAAGTGTCGAAATTAAATGCACTACCCTAGGGAAAGGTGTCAGTATTTGGGGTCATCTGTTTTTTTTAGCTGTAGGTACCGCAAAACTGATTTGTCCTATTATGTGTACAGTCAAAACAGTTGAGAGAGTAAGACCAATACCCAGTGCTAACCCGTTTTTAATACTCATATGTATACCCGTTATGAATAACAAATTATCTGTTGAACAATTTGACGTGATCCTGCATTATGCAAATAAAATTTAATTTAACAACAATAAACAATTAAGTTCAACAATACATTAAGACACATTATCAGACCTGTGCAAAGCAGGTTCCCAATGGGGGGGGAAAGGGGGCGCATCCTGAAAATGGGAACCCATCGAGTAACAGCTTAAAAAATAGCCAAAAAATCTGAGTTTTTGGATCAAAACTGACCAAAAATGTTTAGGTTCTTCGGGTGGAAACCCGGACCTAAATGGGGGGGGGAATCGCCGAACCGTGCAAAGGTCCACATTTTTAAAACTTTCAGACTGTACAATTAAAGGTGGGTTATATCAGACAGAGCACTTCTTAAAATATAAGGTAAATTTAATTTTTGCATGGGTTATTTGTCTCTTTTGTTTTTATTCAATCAGAAATAGGCTCAGCTAGGTATAACTCACACTTTACCAAAAATTAAGTTGAACAAAAACTCCAGTTCAGCATAAACCCATAATTTCAACAAAAAATTAACAAAAAAACAATGTAAAATTTTTATTTGATAAAGGAAAATAGTCTGAAGTCTTCTCTATAATACAATATTTACATCTTTTATTTAACTTGAGTTATGTGCGTTTTCTGCAGATCTATGTTCATTTTGTGTCCGAAATAATGACGCATCCAAAATAGAGCCACTTGACTATTGACTAGAAACCTAAATTAATAACCTGCATTTCTATCAAAACAATTCTGCTCAAATAAAGGAGGAGGACATAGAATTTCAGAAGATTCCCAAAATTTCAGAAGAATGGTCCCCTGTTTCTGGGACAGGCACTGATGGCTCTTCCACATAGTAGCCATATTAAACTGGGTTTCCTTCACGGTGATAGCATTTGCAAGCTCTGTGCGTGTGATTCCTTTGTGTCCATTATTTGTCGTCTAAGTGCGTATTGGTAAACATTACAATGATGCCAATTTTTATCAATATGACTGGTCCACACAGCCCTGGTTTATTTGAAAGTGGATTAGCTACGCACAAACTGTCTTTAGTCAGGGGCTGATGATTCTTCCACATAATAGACTTCCTGGCTTGGATTATTCAGGGCCTGTTGTTTTTCGTAGATTTTTAGCTGTAAAAGTTCATTTTCTAATCGACCCCTTTCCACATCTAACTGCAACTTCTGGTTCTGCAATAGAAGGTTTTCTTTTTGCAGACAAATATGAGCCTTGATTTCTGCAGAAATATCAGCATCCTAAAAAGTTATTTAAAATTACAATTACCTTAAAATTTGCAGTAAATTGCAGACTGCCAAAAAGTCAAATTAAAATGATACATTTTACATTAGAAAGACCTTGACTAGAGGTCTCGAAAACCTAAGACTCCACTAAAAACATCAAAGTCATAAATCGACAAGGGGGTGGGGGGGTCAGGATGGGGGCCAAAACTCTGATTTTAGGTTTGACCCTAGTAAAAATACGAGGTACCTGGGGGACCCCTAAGTCAAATTTTGCAAAAAATTGTAGGTCAAAAATGCAATAAAATCGCTCCAAAACTGATTTTTTGGGTGTTTTTCAGGTCTTTACCAGAAAATTTTGATTTTCAGATGGGACAAGACCCGGGGGCAGAATAGAGGAGACTGCCCACCTATGACCTATGATAAAAGTGTAGCCCAAAATCTTACACTATTAAAACAGATACGTCCATACATGCACAAGGGGGGGGGGGAAGGTGCGGGACAAGACCCCCCAAGGCCATTTTTAGAGAGGCCTCCTCCCAAACCCCATTTTGACCCCTCCCCCCATAAAACCCTTTTTTTGGCTTACCCCTACTCTAGCTTACCCGGACCCTCCCCCCTACATGTCTGATTTGACACTATTTTTGAAAAAAAATTGAAAAAAATTTTAATAAATTTTAAAAATTTTTGAAAAAAATAGGAAAATTTTGAAAAAAATTATAAATTCACAATTTTTTTGTTTTAAAAAAAAATCTTGTTTATTTTGCATTTTTACTGTATTTTTTGGATAATTTTTTACCCCTACCTAAACCCCTCCCCTAGTCGAATTTTTTTATTTTATCTGGGGTAAAGCCCCCCTAAGTCAATTTTTCCATTTTACCTGGGGTATATAGTCCCATCCCTAGCCAAAATAATTGTGCATCTATGGATACGTCTGTCGGTCAGTCGATCTGTCTGCGAACACAAAATCTCCTTGGTGGTCGTTTGGGGCACACGGTGGGTGCCCAGGTTGGGTGACCCCTGGGGTACCCTGGTGCTGGTTTGAAACCCAGCTGATGACATCATCTATATAAACAATGGACCCAAAAATGGAACCTTTCTATCAAACATATCCACTATGAATGGATGGGGGCGTGGGTGCGTGCTATAGCC
This sequence comes from Microlaimidae sp. YZB2_3, assembly GCA_030248175.1. Classification (NCBI taxonomy): domain Eukaryota; kingdom Metazoa; phylum Nematoda; class Chromadorea; order Desmodorida; family Microlaimidae; species Microlaimidae sp. YZB2_3. Next base: position 23,070 of record JASAMX010003961.1, on the reverse strand, counting down.
AGGTGACCCCTACTGAGTATAGGTGTATGACGCCATCTGTTTCTGATGATGCCATCGATTTAAAAAGATAAATCATGAATCATTTTTTGTATACGTGCAAATTTAAAGGTCGCGTGCTTGGATTTTCTATCTAAGAAGTTTCTATTGCATTACACCGATGTATGATAACACCAATGTTAAATAACGTTTGGAGTGTAGAGGTATTATATCATGATAACTGATATGATATGATAACTGTGTGACGCCATTCACTTAGGGCTTTAAAAATACCGGTTTGGGCAATTTAATTAAATACCAATAAATACTGCCTCAAATTTTATATTTAATTAAATACCAATAAATACTAATTGAATACTTGTCTGTTTTTTTCTTAAAAACTATCAAAAAATACTTCAAAATTTTTTGATAATAAAATACCAAAAAAAAATACTCGAAAGATGAAGGACTATAGCTCTTCCATCTGAAGTATGTGCCTTGAATAAATCACTATGTCATGCTACTAATTGGAATATACTTCTTCAAAATCCTCTACCGATTGAAATTCTGTAATATTTGGGCTGACATATATTTTGAAATTTTAAAATAGTCCATGCTAAGTGAGAACATTACGCCAGTAAATTAAATGGTTTTGTCTTATATTTAAAAAGTAGAAATCACTCATTGCTAAATAATAGCATAGTTTGGAAGGTACAAAATTATGCTCTTGTATTTTAGAATTTGAAAATACTTTAGGCTCAATTATAAAACAGCATCAAATGTGACAATATTTAGTTGCTTGGAGTAAAAATGTAAAAAAGAGCGCAAAAATTTTTGGCCTTACTTGTTAAAAGTTAAAAAGATGAATGAAATTAGAAGCAATGGAACAGGAAATTCATATTTTCTCATTTGAATATTAAGAATTCATTTTTTTTGGTATTTGAATAAAATCAACATCTATTTTGGTATTCGAATACTAATTGAATTATTTCTTAAAGCCCTACATTCACTACTGACGACGCCAGCAACTATTGATGACGCCATCCGTTACTGATGACGCCATCCACTATTGATGACGCCATCCACTACTGATGACGCCATCAATTTTTTTTAATAGGGGCTATGTGATTTTTGTTACTTCCAAGTTTTAAGACAGTGCCACGGCAAAGGCACAGAGTAAGAATAAGAGGGCCATAGCTTACAGGTGTATTAATTGGGTGCCGCGAGAGTAGGGGGCGTTTTTTGGGGGTGGAGCTTGCGAATCCAATGGTGTTTGGGGTAGCGCGAGAGAAGTGAGCGGTTTTTGCTGTGGCGCGAGCGTAGAAAGCCATTTTCTGGGTGGCCGAATTGAAGCGAGCGGTTTTTGGGGTAGCGCGAGCATGTGTTTTGGTGGTGCGAGCGAAGCGAGCAGTGCTGGGGGTGGTGCGAGCGAAACAAGTGGGTGTTCATTGGTGAGAGTTAAGCAAGTAGATCTTGAGGTGGCCAAGCCAAGCGAGCGGGCCTACCACAATGGGGCCGAAGCGAGCCCAGTGGGAGTGCAAGCGATAGCAAGCACGAGGGGGTGGCACGGGTAAAGCAGCCTAGCGGGAGTGCAAGCGATAGTGAGCACGAGAGGTTTTTGGGACAGTGGACAGTTTCCAATGAGATTTTTTAAATCAGAAGGAATTGGCCGTTTGACGTTCTAGACATTAGAAACACTATTTTTCTTGTATTCTGGATATGGATGAAGCGCAAAGCCCATGTGTTGGAAAATTTGTTCTAGGTTCAACCCCCCTCCATACTGACTGCAAGGCTATGCCCACCTACCTCACCTATTAATTGTACAAATAATGCATTTATAAAGTTGTTTTAAGTTTCCAAACGCCAAAGCTCAAATTTCCCATAACTAGCATGAAAAATACATCAGTTATTTTTTCTGAATGACACGTCAAATTAAAAAAGTATTTTGAAATATCCTAAAAAACTATAAACGACAGCGTTTCCTTAATTACTTAATTGCTGTCAGACAGTACATACCTTTCTATAATGTTCCAGGTTTTGTTTCAATTTCTTCGTTCCTTCCTCCACAAAAAGCTGGAGCCGTTCTTGCTGGGGATAGGGAATCGCTTCTTTGATAGGGTCAATACCCAGAAACAACTGGTCCTAAATATTGTTTTTGTAGAAAATTTGGCTTAAACCAGTAAAAATTAAAATGGAAATCTCAAAATAAATTATAGCTTGATTATTTTCGCAGGATTGCCCAGTATTTACATATTAATTTTAAACACATGTAGTTTGATTTTTATTTTGTTTCTGTGTGGTTGGTTGCATTGAAAAATGGCTGAGCTTTATGTTTGTTACAATCTTTAGGTTGTGCGGTTGTTGCTTCACAGTCCGAGCTATGTTGTTATAATATTTTTAAGCAGAAAATGATCTAATGCAAATATTGAGGCGATCCACTAAGCTAATGGACCTATAGACAAAATTGTATTGTTTTAGGTACGGTATGGCCTAAAATGTGGGGTCATAAAATTATTGTCAAAATTCCTGAACAACTAATACAACCGAACAGAGTTCAACACAAATTGTTTCGCTAAATTTTCACCACAACAAGACAATCATTCATAGGTACATAGGTGGGCAGCCTCCTCTGATTAGCCCCCCCAACCTAGAATTTCAGGAAGAGTCAGACCAAAAGTGGGGATTTTGGCCCCGGTACTAGCCCCCCCCTTGCCCACCTATGCCCCTGAGCATCTTTTTTGAGTACAGCACCATATGTGTGCTGGCTGCCCCCTTTAAAATCTCCACCATGAAAGGGAGCCAGGGCTTGAATAGATAGCAACCCTTTCCACTATAGGTCACCGACGGTTAGGAGGGGGTCCACACCCTGGAGTCTTTTGGTTGGGAGGGGGTATTTTCCAGAAAAAAATCAAAAATTTTGACCAAAATTGACTATTTTTTGACTAAATTTGACCATTTTTGACCAAAATTAAGGCTTCAGGGGGACGGTCAGGGGTTCAAGAGGTCAAAGACGGGGTAGGGGTCAAAAATGGGCCTTAGGAGGGAGGTTCAGGTCTCAGAGGCCTTAGGGAGGAGTGCCACCCCTAACCCCCCCTCCCCCACCAGCGACCTATGCTTTCCAGTAGCATGCCAGTACTGCAGTGGCAATCACAATCACATTAAGATTGGAAAGGAATCAAATAATCAAAGGAATCAAAAATAGTTAGGAAGGAATTAATACCTCTAATTATCAAAACTATGGAAATTATAAGTAAAACAAACCCACCGTACCGTGTCGAATTTCTCAAAGGTGAAAGTGGGTGGTGAGGGAGATCTCATTCTGCTGCCTGCCGTTTGTTCCACACCTGACGCAGTGAGAGGGGAGCTGAAACCGGGTGTGCTCCCACTCGCCTCCTCACTCGACACCCCAGCCTCAAGCCCCAGCTCAGGCGGCGGCCCCGACATCTGCGGCTGAAGGATCTAAAATAATTGAAACAGCCCCGAAACCAAATAAACACGATTTTTATAATGAATACAGCATGGGCGTACAGTATAGATGTTTGGGAAAGGTTTGAGGGCATAGGTGGGCATGGGGGGGTTAACCCCCCAGAAATCTAAAAAATCCAGGAACTCCTAGCATATTTTCAGGAAAACTAGGGAACCCCTACCAAAATTTCCAAGTTTCAGTACTAAAATTGCAATAAAAAAGGTATTTTTTGGGAAAAATAGGCCAAAAATTTTTGGCCCAGTGTACTCCACCCCAGCTCGGACGGATCTGCCCACCTATGGTTGAGGGGGGTTTCCTCTCCCATAACCCGAAAATTAAAGGTCTCCACTAATTTTCGGGGTATTCCTTAACGAAAATGCAATATAATCAGAAATCTAGAATAATATGCCAAAACTAATAGTCTTACCTCCCCCCACAATTTTTGACTGCGCCCGCCTATGTTAGATAAAGTGCTTGGGTTGGGGGTGTTATCCTGTTCAAAATCCGGTTGGTGGGGGGTATTTTAGCAATGAGCAGTGCCAACCGGCAAAATAAAACACAGAAGGGAAACAAGGTCCCAAGCAAACAAAAAATTGTTTGTTTTTTTTCCTATTTTGACCGGTTTTCCCTCGGATTTTATTGCAGTTTTGATACAAAAAAGTCTAAAATCTAACCAAGGATAAGCCCTATGAAGGGTTGTGTGTTGTTTGTTTTTTTGTTGGAGGGGATCTCACAGACACATTTGCTCACTAGTCCAAACCACACCAATATTTTACCTGTTGCGGTGCGCTCTTGGAGGAGGAGCCCCTGTGGTCACCGTCGAACTCCTGGACGTAGGAACTGGGACACCCGTTGAACAGTCCATCCATCGACGTCCGTCCGTTGACCCCCTCCGCTGTCGGTTCCACCTTGTTCTACAACAACAACAACACTGTTTTTGAAAAAGGTAGGTTATTCTTTATGTCTGTCATAGAGCCAAAGCCACTTTTTCTAATATTTATTTTTGAAATTTTTATCCCCAGGTACGGGCATAGCGCGTAGAGACCTGTGCAAGACGGGTTTATGTGGTCCAAATGGGGGGGGGCAATTCGAAAACGGAAATCCGCCTGGGGGAGAACAGATTTCCAATAGGACACCGAACAAAAATGTAAACTTAAACTAGTCATTTTTGTTGAAACTTTTTTAATTGCAAAAAATTTCCACCTGCGACAAATTTTCTTATTTTCAGGGTTTTAAACAGCTAAAATAATGGTCCAAATTAGCACAAGACAAAGGCGCACCCAGGGGGGTGGTCGCCACTTCTTTTTGGATTTTTTAGATGAAAAATTTTATGTTTTTTACAGCTAAATTTCAAAAAATTTCTCGCGCTGAGCTTTTGCTCAGCGTTTGACCATTTTGACGTTATTAGCTTTAAAAGAACCGTTTTAAGTAGATTTTGTCATAAAGTAATTGTCAGTGTTTGTTACAAATGAACGAAAACGTGGAAAAAATCGCGCGAATCGCGAAAATTTTAGTTTTTGACGTTTTTTAGACCTCAATTTTTTTGTTTTATGGCACGACCCTCCCCCTTTTGGAAAATTTGTACTAGGCGCAACCTGCCCCCTTTTCAAAAATCCTGGGTATGCCCATGCACCAAGAACCAAGTGTTTGGAGCAAAATAGGCCTAAAAGAGTTTTGTAGTTGTAGGTTCTTTGAGGGGAACTGGGGGGGGGGGCATGGCCACTACCAAAACGGACCAAAACAAAACGAACAGGAGCATTGCATTGTGCGCAAGTCTGGGCATATGATTACTAAGCTGTGTATAAAGCTGTGAGGTTTTTGGTTTTGAATGCATATAGATCAGAGATGCAGATATTTTGGATTTTCACTAGAGTTAAGGCGTAAGCAATTGAAATTTCCAAGCTAAATCATGATCAATTGAATATGCTTGAGGTCATGCTCATGCATGGTCACTGCTTGTCTTGTCCCCAATAAAACTCAAAAAAACCTGCCTTATGAGGATATAGTTTGTAAAGTTAGTACAGTTTTTGATTTAAAGACAGTTTATACCAGGCTGATCTACTTCTAGATGGGCCGCGGTAACATTGACCAATTGATTCCGTCCAGAAAATATACAGCCAATCAGCGCTGAGTGGATGAGAATGGGTTTGCAAATGTCGTCAAATTGTTTGCCCTGACGGGGGACACGGTGGGTGTGGCCTATCTGAAGTAAATCATCCTCGCATAAACCCACTAATATACTTAAAAACTAGTTAAAATTAACCAGTTGCACAGGAGTCTGAGAGGAGATATTTGATTCTGCACTCTCGCCATCATGTAACCAGTCTTCTGGCAAGGCAGGGGCTGCATGATTAAACTCCACCGAACTGTGTGATGACTTGTTTTCAGTTGGCTTCATAATATTACCTAGAATAAGAAGTGAACTCAATCATGTAATGTCTGAACACTTTAAACAATCAATTACAAGGATCATAGAAGACGCTAGCTATACGCTAGCTATCATCATACAAGAAGACGCTAGCTGAACAAAATATATAATAGAAGCAAAAATGTGACATTCCTGTCTTAATCGTGTCTAGCGCGTATTGCATTATAAGAGCACACCTTTAGAATAGTCTTTAAAAACAGTCCTCCAAATATAGCGTAGACGTCGCAATTTTAATACGCGTGACATAAAATGAAGACCTCTCCATTTTAAGAGCACATGTTTGAATGCGCGAAAAAACACTCATTTGCTCAACCAAAATTGTTGCGCCATTTGTTTTTCCTGAGTTCAAATATGTTCTCTTAAAATGGAGAGGTCTTCATTTTAAATCACGCGTATAAAAATGGAGTTGTATTAATTATAAAGGGAGGACTTTTTTATGGACTATTCTGATGGTGTGCTCCTAATAAGCCAGATGCACTAGACATTTTTATGTGATTTTGTATTTTTGTTAAGGAAACGTTCAAAACCGATAAGGGGTTACCTTATAGACTTTCAAAGCGAGTGGTGGGGGATGGCACCCCCCCCCCCTAAGGCCTCTGAGACCTGACTCTCCCCCTAAGGCCCATTTTCGACCCCTCCCCCTATCAACTCCTTGAAACCCTGCCCCCCCTAAAGCCTCAATTTTGACCCTCCCTCTAGAGCCTCAATCCCAAAAAATGGTGAAAAAATGGTCTTGTCAAAAAACTGTCAATTTTGGTCAAAAAAATGGTTGAAACACCCCAAGCACCCCTGGGTGCTGTTTTTTCAAAAAAACACCTTGGGGTGTGACCCTCCCCCTAGAGGTCAAAAACCAAAACACCCCGGGGTGTGGACCCCATACATGCACAATGGGGTGGGGAAGGTCCAGAAAGCCCCCTCCTAAAGCCGTTTTTGAGGACCCCTCCCCCTACTAAATGCCATTTTTGACCCTCCCCCCCATAAACCCGTTTTTGGCCATTCCGAAGCTTTCCCCTACCTCTTTAACCTGAACCCCCCCCCTCTACCAAGTTGCCAAATAAGAATTTTGTTAATTTTTAGGTATGAAGAATTCATCAGTCGCCTGGAGACCGATTTTCGGAGAATTTTTTTAATTTTTCCGCTGCCGCTTTAAGTTATTCATACATGTTTACTGTATTTTTGTTACTTTTACCACATTAACTTGTTCCATTTTTCTAAAAAAAGCTTTATAGATCCGTAAAACATAAGAATTTAACGTTTTGAAAGCTTTAAAAGCCATTTTATTTTCCCCCAGAATTTCCCTACCTAAACACCTCAAATTCTTCTCCCCCCCCTAGTCGATTTTTTTCCAAAATTCCCGGGGTAATGGCCCCCCCCTAATTGAATTTTCCGTTTTTCCTGGGGAAAAAAGCCCCCTCCTAGTCAAACAAGGTTGTGTATCTATGGTGGACCCCCTCCTAGCCTTTGAAGGTAGGTGACCTATGAATGTAATGATAAAAAAACATGAAAAATCGTAACTATTGTTTAATTTCCACCTTTTTTACATTAAAACAACCCATTTTCACACTTCTTTTTTGTAGTTTTAAAGGTCTATATCATCAGAATTTTTGGAGGAATAACCCCCCACCCCCGCCAACACGGACACCTATTGCACGGCTGTTCATGTGTTTTTTTACAAGTTGGCTTCGCTTTTTGGGGAAAATAAAGCAAAGTAATAAAAATCAGTAATAAATTGTAAAACTAACAAATATCGGAAATTAGGAAAATAGATCGATAAACAAAAGGTCGGCAGTTTCATATTAAGACTGGGGCCGTATACGAAGCCTAAACCGAAGTTTAACTGTGCATTGAAACTAAACATAAGCTTTTCAGTAAGCCTAAGTCCACAGTCAAAGCCTAAGCCTATTATGTATTTACGAGCGGCGCCTGTTTGCCAAAATTTACTGGAAAACTAGCTAAAACCTGAATATTGAACCTACACTTGACTGAGCCTAAGCCTAAGACTAAACCTAAATCTGAGCACTAAACCAAGCCTAAGCTTGAGTTAAAGTCAAACCTTTTTTCATGCACATTCCTTATGTTTACTGACCTATTTTTGGGACACTGATTACCAGTCAAATGGAAAGGAAGAATACACAAAAGAACAAACCAAAAACTGTAAACCTTCTGAATTCAGCAAAAGCTTTAAAGCTATCAAATGATCAAATCACATCAGACAAACCAAACATTCGCGTTATACCAAATCAGCATCTGAACTTCCAGGAGATACTATTAAAGGTCCACACAGACTATTAAAAATGCTAAATACTACTAAGTTATTAAATTTGCATAACATACCAGATAAAATCAACACGCCAAATGCACCAAACACGTCAAATGGTCCTAACATGTCAACTAAAAGAAGCATACCAAATTCACCAAATACTCCAAATGCCCTGAACATACCAAATACACAAAACAGACCAAATTTACCAAACACACCAAATACTCCAAATGCACCAAACACACCTAAAACTCCAAACATGTTACGTCCTTTCATTGCTATAACCAACAATAACCAGATCTGTGCACAACGGGTTCCCAATGGGGGGATCCCGAAAATGGGAACCCAACCAAGGGGGGGGCATGATTTTTAAAGTATGAACTCGAAATACTCAAAAACCGGAACTCAAATGTAATTTTTGTATAAATTTTCTTCAAAATCGTAAAAACTTTGCTTAGTTGGTAGGTACTAAAAATGCAATAAAAATGATATTTTTTTAGGCGCAAAATTTTTTAGGCAGAGTATGCCCCTAAGGCCGGACCAACCTGCCCACTTAAACCTATGCCTAACTGAAGATGGCGAAAATAATTTTAGGGGGGAACTAATCATTTTGCAGGATTTTTGACCAGGAATGAGGCCTATACCCGTTTTTTGGATTTTTTCATAACAATTTTTGAAACTTGATCATGGGTATGGCCTATAATCGGAACATTTAAGGGGAAACACAAATGTTAATCCATATTCACCTGTAGGGTGGGCATTCATTTTCTTACCTCTGTTGCAATTGGTTTCCACAGTAGGAGTTTGTCTGAAGGTGGGTGGGGCCTTGTTCCGTGTCAGGTGCACCTGGTCAGTAGCTTTCTTCTTTACTGCCTTTTCCTAGAATTATTTCTTAATCAATAGCTTTAACTTCATTAGAACCACTTGCATTATGTATTTTAGTTTGTTTCATTACATTTCTTTGTAAAAATATATTTTTAGGGGTTAAATCCTTATATTTGAAAAAATCAGCTCAATTCATTTTGTAAAATTTATTGGCAACCGTCAATAAGTCAACTGTTACTGGTGAGCTAAAGAAAAAATAAGTGAAATAAAAAAACTCAGTAAATGAAGCTCAAGCAGTTCTTTGTTACCTGAGGCTGGGATGTATTACATAGGCTCAGTTTTGACTTTTTAGCAGCCATATGAGTTGCTTTCGTGACATCTGCAGGCCTACGTTTAAATGCTACTCTTGTTAAGTGCAGAGGATCCTAGAATATAAACATATTTTATTAATACTGACATGTGTATTTGAACTCCTATGATCCAGAGTAGACACCCTGGTTGTTTTTTTTTTATATAATGGGCATGGGATGGGTAAATTTTTTTTGATGAATTTGCCCTTAAGAACTTATAATTGAAATTAAGCAAACAAGACTTTCATCTTCATAAAAATTTGTTTGATTTATCAATGACAACAAGGCGTAGTGGCGCTACCAAAAAAAATGTAAGTTTTATTTCGCTAAAAATAGCTATTTTTATCTCTATATATTATACAGTAGTTAGGTGGGGTGTAGCGGTGGTAGCCTGGTCCAGATCAAATTGGGGAGGGGAGAAGCTTGTCAAGATTCAGTTGAAATAGGGGAGTTTAGCCAGATCTAGATCTGATTGGTAGGGGGAGGGAGGTTTCCAAATGGGCCTTAAGAAGGGCAGGAGTAAGGAGACAGAAGGGGTTGGAAGTGTCTAAAATGGGTCTTAGGGGGAAAGTTGGCGGCAAAGGTCTCAGAAAGTGGTGTAACCAACCTACGTCCTCGTTGGTGACCTATATTTAGCCACTTAAATTGCGCTACATCTGGCCGCTGTTGTTACACAATGAAGTTAAAAAAACCAACCCCATTGTGTTTATAAAAAACAAGCAGTAACAAGAAACACCCTGAATTACTTTATTAAGCTTACATCCCGAGTTTTAATAGAAGATGAAGATATCGGATGACTAGCACTGAACTGAATAGAGGGTCTATTGTTCCAGGCTCCAGGAATCTGATGAAGTACTTGCCTGACAGGGGGGGTGCTGTTGTAATCCCAATCCCAGTGGCTTCCAAGCATTGAAACAGGTGTCTAAATAAAAGCATACATACAGACTACAGAGATCGGTTTAATGGAAAATTCTAGGTGAGCACTAGGGGAGGGTTACCCCCCTAAAATTTGACAATTAGTAGGGACCCCTAATTAATTTTGGGGTATTCCTTAACAAAAATTCAATAAAATTGGAAATCTATAAAAATGGGCAAAATTAATAGGTCTTAAGCGTTACACCCCCCCCCTAAAATTTTGGACCGCGCCCACCTATAGGGGCATATTAAAATCGATTTAGGGGTGCAGAATTTGAGGGGCTCAGGCATAGGTATATAGGGGAAAATAAAATAGCTTGTAAAGCTTTGAAAATTTCAAAATCTTGTGTTGCACTAATCTATAAACCTTTTTTAAGATAAATAACAAAAAAGTGGTAAAAGTGACAAAAAACAGTAAATGTACTATGAATTAAAAACTTAAATGTGTTTTAAGTTACTTCATCGAAAATTACAAAAAGTGGGAAATCAGATATTTAGGGGGGAGGGATTCCTAATTTAAAGGGTTGGGGTGGGACAAGGTGCAGAAAGCTGAAAAAATCAGCAAGTAGGTACTTATGGTAAACTATCTTACCAAGCTGTCTTTAACTCCCACGCCTTGTAACATAGGACTTTCTTTTCCCAGGACCTGTAAAATTATTTCTTCAAGTTCTGTGTATTTTGCTTCTATTCCTCCACCACTTCCTGTCTGCCGATCTGACTTTTTCTAAAAATTTAACAAGAAACGTTAAACATAAAAAATATTACAACCAACGAATTAGAAATTTGTAAATTTACAAGTGTGCTACTGACTCTGTAATTATTTAACTACTTTTGAAATTTGAAATATAACTATAGCTGCGGCCACCAAAGCTGGACCCCCTAAAATTTGTATAATAATCATATGTCCATGTGTTAGTTTTCACTTTTTTGTCACACCGACACTTTGGACACACTAACCTTCCAAATTCTTCAAAATAATATTAATTTATAGCTAAAAAACTACCGAAAGCAAGTAATACGTGACAGGGAAACCAAGTTAATTCAGTGACTAAGAATTAAATTAAATAAAAAATAAAAGAGGTTGCTTTATGTTTTGTGTGTGATTCTGAGTTTTACCATTTGTTTCATTTTTATTATCAGCTAAAGTGATGTGCGGTTAAAGCAAAAGTTTATTTAAAAACATATTTTTCACCCGCGGTGTTTATCTTCGCAAAGGTAAGTCTTTTAGTATAGATTTTATATTAATATATTTTGGGTGTCGGGGTAAGTCAGTCGAAGCTGGTCAGTGGGAATTTGGGTTAAGGTATATTTTCATTTTTTTACTCCTATAAGCTTGGATATAAAAATTGCACACTTCATATTTCTACTTGAAAAATTGTGCATAACAACTACACTCTATAACGAACTTAAATCTGCTTTTATTTTTTGCTCACTTAAGTAGATCTGTAGATATTGCCAAAAACATTTTTTCATAGCGAATTTAAGAAAACTTAATTATTTCTATGAATACGTTATTAAAACTAGATTCCTTTGCACACAACATTCTTAACGTTCTCGTGCAAGTTTCTTTTTAATTAAATTTCAAACTTTCGCTTGTAGGGTATGTAATTTTAAGTTTTATTAATTTAGAAAAAAACATACCATGTATATGCAAATTTTGGTGGTTCAGCTTTTGTGAAAAGCGCTATAGTACATAAATAGAAAATGACTTTCGCTTGTAGGGTATGTAATTTTAAGTTTTATTAATTTAGAAAAAAACATACAATGTATATGCAAATTCTGGTGGTTCAGCTTTTGTGAAAAGCGCTTTAGTACATAGATCAAAAATGACCTTTGTCCCCCCCCACTTTTGTCCAGGTTCCCATTTTGAAAATCGTGCCCCCGCCCCTCATCCCCATGCCCCCCCCCTGGTTTCGGATTGCCCCCACCCCATTGGGAACCTGGGCACCCGCCATGCACAGGTCTGTATATTGCTTTATAAATATAAGCACTGTAGTGACTGCATTGACAATTTAAAAAAACCACTAATTATTTAAAATCTTGGGTTAAATGACAGCACCATGAGCTGCCAAAAATTTGTAAAAATAGAATTGCGTTGAAATTTAGGCCAAATTTTACATTTTATTACGCAAATAGTAACATTTAATTTGGAGTTTAAGTTTAAAAACATTTGCTACTCTTTTAACGAGAAATTTTTACAGCCCACAGCACCTCAGTTTACTGGCAAATTTAATAATTTCTTCATTGTGGTTTAATAGTCTACATTTCTCTGACTAAATTGTTTCATGAAGAGTATAATGATGGTACAATATAAAATTGTGTTTAAAGAATTATAAAACGTGTCTATTCACATTTACATGGGAAGGCAGGGGAATCCAGAACCCACACTGGAGATCCCATTTTTTTATTTTTTACAACTTTGTCTATGACCATTTTTCCCGGCATAAAATTGGAAAGGCATTTCCAACTGAATACTGAATCAGTTCATTTTTACCCCTCTGAACCTGTCTAAAAAAATAAGGAGGCTGTTCATTTTTCAGAATGTGTTTATTTCTGTTAGAGTTTTTTTTTGCAGTTTCATTGCATATCTTTGGTGTGTTTGAAGCTGAATTATTAATTTAATCAGATAATCATATGTAATTGGGACACTAATAAAAAATACAGGCTCTCCAAAAAACAAACAGCATCTCCCTTTTTTGGGCAAATTTAGATAGGGGAAAATGAACCTATTCCAATAGAAACACCTCTCAAATTTTACATCTATGAAACTTGTAAATTTTACCGCTAAAAGACAGGTCGCATTTCTTGAGCAAGGATGACTGACCACTGTAAACTACTATTAAAAAGGGTCAATTCAATCCTTGTGTGAGAGCAGTGTGGGAGTGATAGGGAAAGATCCTGCTTTCTCATGTGAATCCAGCATATATATTATATAATAAATCTAATACCGTAACAGATTTTTTGAGGTTAAGCCATGTGGTGTCTCGCAAATAGGTGTAATCATGTGAACCAGTGAATTCCATTCCGCGTTGTTTGCACTCCTCAAAAATCTCTGCCCATTTTTTGGTTTTCATACTTGCCGACACATTAGGACTGAATTTGGAAAACAACAGCTCTTTATTGTGCAAGATTTGAGTGGCAATAAATATCTTATCTGCCTGAGTTAGTTTAGTGTATGTTCTCGTTGTGTTTCCTTTCTTCTGTGAATTTTCTAAATGAAACAATAATAAGTTCTAGACTTATTGTGCAATTAGTGTTAGCTGTGAAATTTTTACTTATTTTTCAAGTTTTTTACACTGAAACCTGCTTTCATTTCGACCCTACAACTATGCTACCACATAATTCTGGCGGCCGGAGGCCACGGATGTTGGTGTCAGATCTGTGAGTAAGGAAGTATATATCTAACTACATTACTACTACTTACTACTACCCTTTCTTTGCCATGTTGCAATGAATGCGGCTCATCCTATCTGCCAATTCAAGCAACAAATTGGGGGTCAGTGAATGGATGGAATCCTGAATTGGACCTTTACAAATATTTTTTAATTTTTTTTAAATTTAACTTTTTAATTGTAATATATTTGTTTAATTACAAATTAAATAAATTTTGGATTGTGGTTGTAGCTAGCCCGCGTTATATGTAAATTTATAAAAAAAGGTCCTCTCAGTCGATTTGCCCAAAAATTTTAAGGTTTTTTGAGGTGAGTATGAGTTAAGTAATTATGGAAACTCCTCAGATTTTGAACTGTGGTTATTGCGCGCATTATATATAAATTTATATAAAACCTTTAATTAGAGAACCTTTACAGATATTTTCTCCAATTTTTTTTATTTTTAGTGTTTTTAATTGTAATAATTTTAACATAAACTTCAATTTTAAAAAAATTTTGGACTGTGGTTGTGGTGCGCGTTATATGTAAATTTATATAAAAAACTTTTATCAGATGGTTTGTCCAAAAAATTTTAAGTTTCTTGTTGGGATGAGTTACGCAATTATTGAAAAGCCTTAATTTGTGACTGTGACTGTTGCTCGCGTTTTATGTAATATTATATAAAAAAAGCATAAATCATTCGGTTTGTCCACAAATTTTAAGTTTATTTGGACTGATGCAATTACAACACGCTTTAATTTTGGACTGTGGCTTAATTTTATTTAAATCTTAATTGTAGAGTATTATTATAATAGAATATTAAAATATGAATTTAGCGGCCGCCGGTTTCAAGATAAAACTTGAACTAGTTTTATTTATGACTATGAATGAGCAATGAGGTGTTAGAATTTTTCTGATTAGTGATTATAAATTGCGGAGCAATGTACTTTTTCTTCCTGTTCATTACCATTACCTTTGTTTTCCGCCTGATTTGGCTCTTGTAGGTCTGTGTCAGACATTGCTAAAAAGAAAACCAGTCATTATATCTAAGTACAATAGCTAGCGTGTAACTTTACTATACTATACTTAATTTCTACATAACCGCACACCACCAGACCTGTGCAAGCCGCCTCCCCGGTAGTTTATCAGGGGGGCAAGGCCAAAATGGGGGGGCACGGGGGGGGCACTATTTTTAAAATGGGGAGGCGGTCAAAAAAAGCGGGAAGACGGCCAAATAAATATGCGAAAAACGACAAAAAGTGACAAAAATAGATCAAAAACGCTTAAAAAACAGTTAAGATAGGTCAAAAACAGCTTAAAAAGGCTAAAATAAGCGAAAATTTTGCAAAAATAGGTGAAAAACGCCCAATTTTTTTGCATTTTTTAGGTTTTTCAAGCGGGGAGGTGGAATAAATTGGGGGGGCACAGACACTAATAAAACGTGGAGGGGCAATTCCAGACCGTGCACAGGTCTGAATGTCCATAAAAGTTGATTAAAAACCGTAGCTACTTTTGTGTCGACAGCGTTTAAGTTGTGAACAATGCCAAAATAACTTTGAAAAATTGGAATCAATGTTTTTGTTGTTATTTTATTAACATTTTTAATATTTACATGGACATCTATAAAACTGGACAACTACACTTCAAAAACCTACACTATGTAAAATCAAAATTTTGCCAGTTCAAATATGTGGCTGACTTAAATAAAATATGTAACATTATTTAGTGGTGTTTGAGCACTGTATTTCGCACATTATTGTTATTCAATGTTTTTTTAATATACAAAAAAAACAGTCGCTTTTGGAGACAAAAATCAGAACCTTAGCAGCTCTAAAATGCTAAATGGAGCTTACATTCGTATTTATCATATAGTTTTTAGGTATATAATGTTAATTTTAGAAGGATTATTGGTCCATGTTTTTATTTTGAATAAATTTGGTCCCAAAATTTGCAGTTTTTGAATGTAAATAAATACCAAACATGTGTTAAAATTAATTTTCAAGCTTTCATACCTCAATTTTCGTGTTCTACGTCCAATTTTACTACAAATAGCAATGTGTAATTTTTATTTTCTAACTTTTTCAAACTTAGTTTTTGATTTTAGGGACGCGAGTGAGTTGTACAAACAATAGACACAACATAATATTTACCTATTTATTTGTGGTAGTAAATGAATTGACCGGTGAAGAGGCCTTCAGTGGCGCACGTTTTTTTCGTTTCCTTTTAGAAGCAGTACTGTGTGGATCTCTGAACTCGACCATTGCCAGTGGCTCCCATATTTCTGAAATTGTGAATAAGCTGTTGGTAAAAGTTCCATACGTGCACCAAAATTTGATTTGACCAATTCAAAAGTAATTACAAATTGTAAAACATTTTTAAAGCAAAAATTAAACACGTAGACCTCGTTTTTGTGGTTATTTTTTGGATTTGAGCCTCTGGAAAAAGTTATGAGCCGATTTATACCCAAAAATTGCCCTGTTTTGGCATGTACAATTTATGTTATTAAGAAATTTTTTTTGTTTAGCCTTTAATCAAACTAATATTATTTTTTTCGTATTACCAAGTGTCTGGCAGTTACAAATATACTTTTATTTTTTTCATGGTAACAACCAATTTGTTATAATAACCGTTCAAATAGCCATCAAATTTTAGTTGTGAAAAAATTCACATTTTTGAAAAACAACTTATTTTAATAAAAATCAATTATATTACAATTTTGTTTGATTTTTAGGTTTTGCTTAGGCTTAGGAACAATAAATCGGTGAAAAATTAAGTTTTAATCAGCGTTTAAAGTCAAAAAATTTTTCTTGTCCATTTTTTTGATGGTCCTTGTGACTTTCGAATTTTCAGTTTTTTTGAAAATTTTTAAGTTCTTCCGACTTTTAGCATTGTTAAAACATAGTTTTTAATTTAGTTTGTTGGTTTACAAAATTTTTTTCTTAACATCATAAATTGCACATGCTGAAAAAAGCCATTTTTTGTGTATGAATTGACCCATAACTTTTTATCGATAGCTTAAATCTCAAAAATAACCACAAAAATAAGGTCTACGTCTTCTATTTAGGCTATAAAAATGTTTTACAACTTGTATTCACTGTTAGATCGGTCAAATCGAATTTTGGTACACGTATGGAACTTGTACCTAAGCTGTTTATTTATCTGTGTCTTTAATAACCTAGAAACTAAAAATATAAACGTTAAATAAAACAAACAAACAATGTATAACTCTGCACAACCACATAAATTAACAAAACTACAGCTTACGAATGGCTGGTACCTGAATTTAAAATTTAATGCTTTATTTATTATTGCGACGTTTTCAAATGAAATAAAATTTGGTTGTTGAAAACATTAGTTTAGTGATTCCGTTTGTTAACCTAACGTGCCGCAACGGACAACAATAAACAAAAAACCAATTACAATAGGGAGTCCAAAAGGTGGGTTGGGTTTCTGTTATTAATTCATTAAGTACAAACAACACACGTTTTTTTTATTGGTAGGATTCCCATACGCGTCCCAAAATTCGATATGACCGACCCTAAAGTAAAATACATTTATAAAACATCTTCATACTCTAAATCGCACCCGTAGACTTGGTTTTTGTGGCTATTTTTGAGATTTGAGCTTTTCATTAGGAGTTATAAGCCGATTTATACCCAAAAATTGCCCTGTTTTGGCATGTACAATTTATGTTATTAAGAAATTTTTTTTGTTTAGCCTTTAATCAAACTAATATTATTTTTTTCGTATTACCAAGTGTCTGGCAGTTACAAATATACTTTTATTTTTTTCATGGTAACAACCAATTTGTTATAATAACCGTTCAAATAGCCATCAAATTTTAGTTGTGAAAAAATTCACATTTTTGAAAAACAACTTATTTTAATAAAAATCAATTATATTACAATTTTGTTTGATTTTCAGGTTTTGCTTAGGCTTAGGAACAATAAATCGGTGAAAAATTAAGTTTTAATCAGCGTTTAAAGTCAAAAAATTTTTCTTGTCCATTTTTTTGATGGTCCTTGTGACTTTCGAATTTTCAGTTTTTTTGAAAATTTTTAAGTTCTTCCGACTTTTAGCATTGTTAAAACATAGTTTTTAATTTAGTTTGTTGGTTTACAAAATTTTTTTCTTAACATCATAAATTGCACATGCTGAAAAAAGCCATTTTTTGTGTATGAATTGACCCATAACTTTTTATCGATAGCTTAAATCTCAAAAATAACCACAAAAATAAGGTCTACGTCTTCTATTTAGGCTATAAAAATGTTTTACAACTTGTATTCACTGTTAGATCGGTCAAATCGAATTTTGGTACACGTATGGAACTTGTACCTAAGCTGTTTATTTATCTGTGTCTTTAATAACCTAGAAACTAAAAATATAAACGTTAAATAAAACAAACAAACAATGTATAACTCTGCACAACCACATAAATTAACAAAACTACAGCTTACGAATGGCTGGTACCTGAATTTAAAATTTAATGCTTTATTTATTATTGCGACGTTTTCAAATGAAATAAAATTTGGTTGTTGAAAACATTAGTTTAGTGATTCCGTTTGTTAACCTAACGTGCCGCAACGGACAACAATAAACAAAAAACCAATTACAATAGGGAGTCCAAAAGGTGGGTTGGGTTTCTGTTATTAATTCATTAAGTACAAACAACACACGTTTTTTTTATTGGTAGGATTCCCATACGCGTCCCAAAATTCGATATGACCGACCCTAAAGTAAAATACATTTATAAAACATCTTCATACTCTAAATCGCACCCGTAGACTTGGTTTTTGTGGCTATTTTTGAGATTTGAGCTTTTCATTAGGAGTTATAAGCCGATTTATACCCAAAAATTGCCCTGTTTTGGCATGTACAATTTATGTTATTAAGAAATTTTTTTTGTTTAGCCTTTAATCAAACTAATATTATTTTTTTCGTATTACCAAGTGTCTGGCAGTTACAAATATACTTTTATTTTTTTCATGGTAACAACCAATTTGTTATAATAACCATTCAAATAGCCATCAAATTTTAGTTGTGAAAAAATTCACATTTTTGAAAAACAACTTATTTTAATAAAAATCAATTATATTACAATTTTGTTTGATTTTTAGGTTTTGCTTAGGCTAAGGAACAATAAATCGGTGAAAAACTAAGTTAAAATTAGCGTTTAAAGCCAAAAAAAATTGTTGTCCATGTTTTTGGTGGTCCATGTAACTTTCGAATTTTTAATTTTTTTGAAAATTTTTAAGTTTTTCAGACTTCTAACATTGTTAAAACATAGTTTTTAATTTAATTTGTGAGTTTACAATTGTTTTTATTAACATCATAAATTGCATATGGCTAAAAAAGGTCATTTTTTGGGTATAAATTGGTTCATAACTCTTTTTGATAAGCTCAAATCTTGAAAATAACCATCAAAACAAAGTCTGTGTGTCCGATTTAGTGTACGAAAATGTTTTATATGTGTATTTTACCTGCGGATCGGTAAAATCGAATTTTGGGACGCGTATGGGAATCGTACCTTTTTTATTTATTTGCAAACTTCAGTTTATTTTGGACGCAAATTCGGGTAAATTTTAAATCAGTAACGAATATTTTAAAACTAATTTGATAATCCGTTCATTAACATTCTTTTTCTATTTATTTATCCAACATTTATATCACTTAAAAAATAAAATTGGAGATACATTTGTTAAATTTAAACAAAAACTTCGAACTTTTTTATTTAATTGAAATTTAAAAAGGCAAACTGGAAAGTACACCGACACCGTCCACCGACACCGACCAAATTCTAAAAAATAAACATAAATTCCATCGTTTTTGTTTATTTTATCATCTTTTTATAAACTTGCCACTGGAAATATGAGTGTTTCTTTATTTACGCTTATTATTTAGTTACACATATAAAAACATCTTTTTATTTGTTTAAAAATTTACAAGTCAGTCATTTTAAAAACTTGTATTTTTCTCCATTTTACGAACTTGTAAAATTTACCAGTATTTTATGAAACAGGCCCCTGCTCATTTAATTTTCGACATTCATTTTTCTTAAAAAATTGTTACCATCCACAATTATTAAATGACACCAATAAAATACATGTCAAAAATACATTATATTATAATAAAATTCATAACCAAAAATATTTAATTTTTTTCATTTTTTATTTAGTGTATCTTGAATAAAGAACACTTTTTCAATTAAAAAGTTAAAAATTAAAATTTTTTTTTTCAACATTAAAAATATTGCCTGCGAGAGACTCAAACCTACGAGTCCGACACGTTAAACACTTGGCTACTGTGGCCCATCTGATATCTCTCTTGTAGAAGATACTTTTAAACAAACGTTTTGAAATGTAGTTTCTCCACGTCAAATCAAAAAAATTTAAATGAAATTAAAAAAATTAGATTTGCTCAGATTTTAATGAAAGTTTAGAAATAGTTAGACATAGGTCTAATCAATACTTTGAATTGTATTTGATTAAAAAACTAACACAGGATTTTTTTTATTTGATTTTTCTTTTAAAAACATCGATTTTTTTAATTTTCTTAAAATTTTGAATTTTACTTTTACTCCAAACCACATCCAAAAGTTGCCCCCTATTTTTCACTAACTTCTCAAGAAATTGCAGGAAAAACTGAGGGAATCAAATTTTTTAAATGACCAATAACTGTTTTTTGAGTTTTAAATTCATCAAACTATATCTTGAAATAGAACATTTGGTAAACAATGAAACTATTACCGTTGGATACATCCTAACACCCTAGAATTTTTTTAGCTTTAAAATGTCATATAGTATTTGTGATCACGTCATATATGTTTTGCTCCGTGGGATAGGTTGTCGGAGGAGCAGCGCCAAAACAGGGTTTCAAAATGTAGGTGCAAATATGGCTAAAAGAATGCCGCACAGGCGGGTTATTAGAAAGGCGCGGCCCGTTATTAGACATAAATGCTGGCGTCCCTTTATGCCTGCGGTGTCCTTTGATGCACATGGAATTTCTTCTGTATAGAACAATGGATTTTGACCAGGGTGAATCTGAGCTTTTGATTGCACTATACTCTTTTTTTCTTTTCCCTGCTTGCCCCCCCCCCCGTTTTATTGCCCCCCCCCATTTCAAAAAAGTTGCGCCCTGTGTTCCCCATTTTGGAATTGCCCCCCTCCCATTAAAACCCCAGGAGAGGGGCAGTGCACAGGTCTGACAATGTTTTTTACCAGTTTAATTTTGTTCCAAATGAGAAATTTTTAAATAAATTATTATTAATTTGCTCCACCAAATGATCATAAGTAATATCCATACCTAAATTAGCAGCTTCTGCAAAAACTTTTCTAATAATACTTATGTACGTTCATTTTCTTCTTTCGCTCTTTGATCCTTTTCTGGGCTTGCAGCATGACTTCTTTGGTTTTAAAATTGTGATTACCACTACCCCAGCCGTTTAGGCGCTCGGTTCCACCTTCACACTCATGTCTGCATCAATATTGTGCTCCCCATTTTTAAGAGCGGCGTTTTTATTCCAGCTGCTCCAAATAGTCGGCCGGAGGCTTGCAATCCACCTCCATCTTCAGCTTTTTAATTGCGCTTCGTTCACTTCCTGCTACAGAAATTCTTGAACTAAAAACAGAAAATCGTCCCCACTGCAAACATTATAAAGTCATAACGAGTCATTTTCAGAATATTGCATTGGGCTGTGAATCATTATGTAGTTAGTTGGGTACTGTTTAAAATCTCAAGATAAGTCACAGTCACATATTTATATGAATCAGGGATATGCCTAACATCAGCATCCGCACTAGCAGATTTCTTAAAACTTACATCCGCCAAATTTTCACATCACTTATTTTTTACTTCTGAAGTTACCTAATACTTTTTTTTCATTGGATTTTTGACCTTTTTCTAAACCAAAATTTTGAGGTTCTAAATTTAATTCTTTTTAAAAAAATAAAAAGCTCAAAAATTCAATAAAACACTTTTTTGCTTAAAATTGGCATTTTTTAATATTTGCTTTTTCTTTCTAAACAAAAAAAACCAATATGGGTTGTAAAATACACTCCCTAAAAAATTAAAACAACATCAAGTATGGTAAGAAACCAATAATTAGACATCGGCATTGGTGACATCTGACATCTGCATCCGTGAATTTTTGTTTACAAAAATCCGCAGTTGTAAAATGTATCCATACATGGAAGGGACATAGCCAGGAGGGGGGCCGGGGGGGGGGGCGGCCCCCTCCAGAAACGGTCCGACAAGGGAGGAAAAATAAGGATAGTGATTGGGCGGGGGGCGGGAGGCCGCCCCCCCAAAAACGGTCAGACAGGAGGAAAAATAAGGATAGGTGATTGGGTGTGGGCGGGGGGCGACCGCCCCCCGCCCGGAATGGGAGTTGGTTAAACCCAAAATAGGGGGGTTAAAATCAGTGAAACGCAAATCTTTATTTTTCCTATCGTTTTTTTTGAGTGCATTTTACCCATATCGTTTTTTGCGATTTTAAAAGATAAAAAACCTCAATTTAGGTCAAAAATCTCTTTTTATAGCAGAGGTTTTTCTGTTTAAAACATTCATTTTGACCTCAAAGCTTAAGTTTTGAGGCAGTTAAAAATCAGTTTTTAAAGACATTTTTTTCCATCATTTTTTTTTAAAACTGAGGGGTTGACCTTTTCCCCCCCCCCCCCATTTCTGAGTGGGGGTTAAATCCCCTTCTCAAAATCTCAAGGGTCTGACCTCCCAACCCACCCCCCATGCCCATGTATGTTTGCAGTGGCGTGCCCAGGGGGCGGGCGGCCGCCCCCCCCCCCGCCCGAAATCTCGCAAAGCTCAGATTTTTTTGTTTCCCTTTCGTTTTTTGAATTTTGGAAGAGAAAGATTTTTTTTCATAAATATTGATGAAGAAACTTTCCTGATGCCTTCCAAAAGCATGATAATACTAAAAAAACCAAATTTTCCCCCACTTCACAGGATAGTTGAAATTGACAAGTTGTCTTAGCGTTTTGATTCCAAATCAGTTTGCCACTCAATATTTAAGGTATACATGTTAAATAAAACTTCTATAAACACTATTAACCTTTAATTAATGTTTTAAAAACATGTTTTTTTAAATGTATAGGGATAAAAAACAGGGTTTTGTATTTAGTATCACGGACCTTCGTGCCCGTTCCGCTTTTTTGAAGGATTTGCCCCCATTTTATTGCCCCCTGCAAAAAATGAAAAAGTACTCTAAAATTATTATGCCATTTTTGACCTATTACAATGCGAAATTTTTGCAATTTTTATCCTATTTTTTTAAATGTATTTTAAGCCATTTTAGACCTATTTGTACTTTATTTTCGCTTTTTTGTCCTTTTTTTCCCTTTTCCCTTCTTTTTTCTCCTGTTTTTTTTTCTTCCCTGCCTGCCCCCTTCCCTGTTTCAAAAAAGTTGCCCCACTGTGCTTCCCCGTTTTGGAACTCCCCCCCCCAAATAAAACCCCGGGGTGCAGTG
>JASAMX010003960.1:0-63471 GCA_030248175.1 Microlaimidae sp. YZB2_3 | reverse complement strand
CGCAAAACATCAAACTTGGACTCTGCCCTTCTTCCTGGGGGTTTTATTGGGGAGGGGGCACGAGGGGGCAATTTTTTTAGAGGTGAGGATAGCAAGCAGGAAAGAAAGAGAAAAAAGGGAGAAAACAGGGCAAAAAAGCGAAATTTAAGTAAAAATAAATGGTAAAATGCTTAAAAATAGGCTAAAAACTGCGAAAAAAGGTCAAAAATGGCGCAATAATTTTTAAGTACTTTTTCTTTTTTTGGGGGGAGGGGTGGAAGGGGCACAGCCACTAATATAGCGGGGTGGGGAACCTTTCCAGACCGTGGACAAGTCTGACTGAACCATTGTACCATTATTTTTAAATTTATTTTTAAAATAGGCTTATTCAATTCAATACTACAGTAATACTTTTTTAACGAATTGGATGTAAAAGTATTTTTAAGACCACGAAAATGTTTAATAGTATAAAGTTTTAGGTAGGTTGGTCGAACTTTGAAGCTTACGGCAAAGAACGCAATATATATACGTAACCTACTCCAATAGTTGACTTTGAATAACATAAAAAATAATTAAGAGCTAATAGTATGACTGCTTTCTGATTTTGTCATTATTCATTAAACATCTAATAAGAGTTATTTAGTAATTCCTTATGCGTGAAGTAGCATATAGGTATAGATTAGTCGCTTAATAAAAAGCGGAACGCAAAAATTTGCGCTGAGGTTTCTTCACTCTATAGTGAGCATGGGAAAAGTATGCTGTAGACTCTCCCTTTTTATCTGGGGATTGGTTTGTAAATATTTTAACAGCTGGAAATTGACGAAAAATGCCTTCACCTTGTGAAAAAAAGCTCGGGTTCCATTTCTGTCTCGGGTAGTATGTATCACTTCATTCTTCCAGACTGCAGATAACATAGACTTACTATCAAAAGCTAAAATATTATTGGTGAGCTAGAAAAAATGTTCGGTGCGATGTTAGGGAAATGTACAAAAGTATAATTTATCAAAAACTATAATCCTCCGAGGTAACTTCCGTCGGTAGAAAAATTTTGTACCAAGATTTTGCAAGAAAAGATTTTTCTTGTGTACACGATGTCCTTTGCTTACACTGATACTGTTTTTCGCCGCAAGTTTCGTGTAACAAATCTGGTTTTCTCGTGCAGCGAGTTGCCGTTTTGGAAGGCAACTTTAATATCCTACTTTCTGGTGTATTTCGCTCTGCTGCTTCAGTTTTAATCTGCTTCAAAAAACAAACATATGTATATAGACCTGTGCACGGTTTGGATATGCCCCCAAATATTAGTGGCTGTGCCCCCCCCCGTTTTATATGGCCCCCTCCCCCGATCAAAAATTAAAAAAAGTACCAAAAAAATTATGACGCCATTTCTGACCTATTATGACGCCATCATCTCCATTTTTTGGAATTTTTAGCCTATTAGACGTACGTATTTTTACTTAAATTTTTACTTTTTTGCCCCTTTTTTTCTTTTTCTTTTTTTCTCCTTTTTTTCTCATTTTTTCTCTTTCTCCCCTGCTTGCCCCCGTTTTATTCCTCCCCCCACCGTTTCAAAAAGTTGCCCGGGGGGCCAGTGCACAGGTCTGTGTATATACCAGAATTTTGTTTGTTTCAAAAAAGATAAAAAACTTCAGAAAAAAATCATTTATTGAAAATGGCGGGCTTTTCCCGGGTAAATGGCCCTTTGAAAACAAGAAACGGAGTCCAAACAGCATAAATTTCTAATCAATTCTTGCTTATTCAGAGTAAAGGCCAAATTCCTAGCAGGGGGGTTTACATACGACTACCCCTTGCTTGGGCCTTAAAAACACCTTGGGTGGGGATGGGGAGTATATGATGTTGGAGTGTTGTAGTTCAAAATAACGAGGTGTTTTAAAATCACTAAAAAACACTTTAAAAAGCTTAATAAAAATTTTTAAAATGGTAAGAAAATAAATTGAAGACTTGTAAGAACAAACATTTATAACATTTTATGTGTTAAATTTACAACAAAAGGCGCACTTCGAAATAGTTTGAGAGAAGGAAAAGGGAGGGGGGTCAGTGGTATGGGGCGAGTCATAGGTGGGCAGAAGGGTGGGTTTTTGGGGGTTTTACTTAAAAATCTGCAAACCGTTGACACTCCACTAAAATTTGGGAGTAGCGCGAACACACACCTTCTATAATTTAAGGGTGCCTACTAAAAACGCAAAGCATGGGGGTATTTGGTTCTGCTAGACCAGACCCTATCCTCTGTAGGATTTGTTTTATTTGTATTTAGAGCAGCGTCATAGTTTGAAATTTAAGGGAAGGTGAGGCCAGTGGTCAAGGGGGCTCTCTAAAGTTGTTTTCAATCATTAGAGGCAATATTGAATTTCATAATAGAAAACAATTGCTGATCAAGGACAGTTATAAAATTTATACAAAAATTATGTGTTTTTTTAACCACAAAATGTTTTGTGACAGTAAATATAAGTAAAATTATTATACAACAGTAGCTGTTAATTTCAAAAATTCAAAAAAAGTGAGTGTCAAAATAAAATTGAGGGATTTGGTAAAAATTTTTAAAGGGGCAAAATCACGATTTTTGAAACTAGTGGAAAATATTAACCTCTATCTGCCTGGCACTAATCTTTATCTGTTTTACAACAACAAAAGATATTTTATTTTATAAAAGAAAACCAAAGAATAAAACGACATTAAAAATTCAAGAGACTGAATGTTATAAACCAAAAATAATGAACGATTTCAAGTTTTATGATTAATAATTGCAGATAACAGAGAGAAAAGAGTATTTTTTAGCATTTGTTTCGTTTTTTAACTTTTAAGTTTATATTACATAAAATATTTCGCTTAAAAATGAACTTTTTTTAAACCAGAGTCTAAGCAATAAATCGAGTTTTTTTTCTACTTTCAAGTGCTTTGCCTGGAGGTATGGTTTTTGCATAAGTATATGTATAGTAAATATAAAAATAGGATGATAGGATACATATTTGAGAAAGGGGGGAGGGCAGGGTGGGGTCCATGTCCACCCCCACTAGCCTCGAAATTTTGGGACCCCCCCCCCTAGACGAAAATCAAGGCCCCCCTCAAATTTCCGATATTTTTACCCCTGACCCCCCTCTAGAATTTAAAATCTGACCCCCCTTTCTCCTCGGGAAAATTTGAGTTTTAAGTTTCATGAAACAACAATAGTATTTATATAATTAATATTACCATATTCCGCTAATAGTTTAAAAGAAGAAAAATTACAATTCTGTGGCATCTTACTGCAGCAGTTTTTTTAGCGCATACATTATCCACCGCCGGAGCGTAAACTAAGAGTTATTAGGAGGCACTTTTGATTTGTTCAGAGCAATTGCTGTCAGTTATCTAAACATCTGCTTCAACCCTCTCAGGTAGGGTTAAAGTTTCCAAAGCTTTTTAACTAGATTTTTTTCCACCTTAAAAAATTGGTTTATTCCAAACTTATTTTAAAAATGAATAGGTATAAAGCTTTTTTTTGCAAATATGCTAAAGAACAAGTAAGACCCCGTAGAAGTTGGTAAAATGGGGGGGGGGGACAAATTGCTTTTCAGTATCAGTCAACAGTGGCCAGGCCGAAGCAGAGATACAAAAGTATTTATTTTTTATATAATATCCACCCTTTCCAAAATTTTTTTGCATACCTTCCCCATTTTGGGTTTGTATAAGGTACCCCTCTTTTAATTCAGGTGGCCGCCCTGCCCACCTATGATTACAGCATCCTATACACAAATACGCCCTATGGTATCCTAAATTGGTATATTTTATGTTCTCGTTGTGCTATATAGAAGTTTCACAGCATACATATATTTAAGAAGAAAAAAATAGTTAAGAACGCAATTTTTGCAGTAATATTAAATCTAATCGCTTTAACCGAAAACCATTCATAAAAAACTTAAAAACACATTCAACTGAGTTCAATAGTCGCATAAAGCAATTAAAAAGAATATTATATTATTTTAAGTGCTTCGGATTTTAGAATGAACAGTACAGTGATTTTTTGAATGTTCAGTTATATTGAGTGTATTACTTATAACCGCTGACACATTTTAACCGATTTTTTCGACAACTGACTAAACGTTAGTTTTAGTTATGTATCAGTTGTATATAGGTTTTAGGTGTCGACTTCCAAAAATGTTTTAAAACAATTTTTTAAATTCCATGTCAAAAATTCTGAGCTATAAATCTATACGATTAGAAACATTAGAGACTTTTCAAGGGAAATTTAAAAATAAATGTCATAGATCAAAACATAATAAATTGCCTATGCATTGATTAAAAGGTTTTACGGAAAAAAACTGGCTCAATCTATCTCATTCTTTACTTTTAATTTAGGTAATTTGACCTCGAAGGAATTAGACAGCTAATGCTATATTAGTTAATACCATATATATATTATACGTAGTAGCTGTGCACACGTATTCTGCTATATAAATATACTTTGCATTCACGTTTCATAAGCTCCTACGAGTATTCAACTGCGTTCAGTTTAAAAAATAATGTTTAGAATTTTTGAAGGCTTAATCGTTATGATTTTGACATAAAAGTTTTACAAAAGAATTAAGCCTTATCCGTTGCACAGAGTTTTCAGGTTTTATACGAATTTATAGCATATTATTCGAGCAGAATAGTGCTTAACAATTTTATTTGGCACCACTACTTATTTGAAATTTAGAAATATCAAATATCCAAAGCAACGTTATGCAAAATTCAAAACTATATACCAAAAAATTAGGATAAAAGCTTTTATAATAGTAAAGATTATAAATTATTTCATGATATAATTTCCCCGCCGGGGGGGGGCGTATGTTTAGACAGAAAAGATGTAGACTAGTCCTGAGAATGACATTATGTGGACTATAGGAAATTTGCATTAGGTTTGGGCAGCTGCTCACTGAATAAAAATTTCTGCCAAATGATAATGATTTGTTTATACATTGATCTAATCACACAGCACTGTTGCGATTTTTAGTCTGATGAAATGTCAATTAAAAAATCATACTCACAGCAATCTTTGACAAACGCGAAATCCCAACTTTTTCAATTAGAAGACTGTATTTGTATGTTAAGAAACAACTATAAATTTGAAAAAGTGGCGATTTCGCGCTTGTCAAAGATTGCTGTGAGTATGATTTTTTCAATTGACATTTCATCAAACTAAAAAAAATGCAACAGTGCTGTGTGATTAGATCAATGTATAAACAAATCATTATCATATCGTGGAAATTTTTCTTTCTAGTGAGCAGCTGGCCAAACCAAATGCAAATTTCCTATAGTCCACATAATGTCCATCTCAGACTAGTCTACATCTTTTCTGTCTAAACATACGCCCGGGGAAAAATCGCCCCTTTTTCCTGCTCTATTCTTAGAGCATTTTTCAAGGCTAGTCTACCACTTTTTTTGAATTAAATTAAAAAATAGCCTAATAAACTATAGTTTTAGCTGCGCAATGACATATGTTTATAATCATTCCGTTGCCGAGATAAAATAAAAAAAATAATAAGAAGAAGATGAATTTAAATTACAAAATTAACCCACGTTGTTTAATTATAGTTAGTGCGGTGCAGATGCGCTCCAGACAAAGTTTACCTACGTTCTCTAAATATAGTTGGCGCGATGCCGTGCGCCAATGATTGCAATTATAATTTTTAAAGTAAAAATAATAATAATAATAATAAGATGATGAACATGAATAACAAAATTTACTCACGTTGTCTAAGTATAGTTGGCGCGGTGCCGTGGGTTAAATTGCAGTTGGCACCCCGCACCACCGATGATTAGCGGCGCGTGGCGCTCCCGCGCCACCCACCCATATTATTATTTTTTTATAAATAAAACTTTGAATTAATTTTGTCATCAGTAATGCAAGAATTAAAAAAAAGTACTCTGTTGTTTTTGCCGTTTTCCGCGCGGTTGAAGCAGATGGCGCTGGGAACTGGCGCCGTTTCTGCCACCAATTAAAACCGGTCTGCTATTTTTGTGCGGTTTTTATGAGGGGATGTTGGTTGTCTGCTCTGTACAATCCTTATTGTTGCCAAAAGGCTGTTATTGTGCGGTTGGGAGTTTTTATTTGTCTAATTTTCAATTTTTTATTTTGATCAATAAATCGATAACAAGGACCTAAATGAAAAAAGTGCTTCCTAAGAAAGTTGCGTAATTCCTTCTTCTTTCTAATGAGCCCATGTTTATTTTTGATCAATCAGTAACGAATGAGGAATATCGTTTTTAAGAATGGAGCGTTGGAATAATAAGAAGAAGAAGAAGAAGAAGAAGAAGAAGAAGAAGAAGAAGAAGAAGAAGAAGGTTCTGAATTTCAAAATTTACCCACGTTCTCTAATTATGGTTGGCGCGGCGCCACGGGGCTAAATCGCCCCGTGGCGCTCCCGCGCCACCCATGATGAGGTGGGCATTCTACGCAGAGCTTAGAGACTTACTATCAAGTATTATTATTGTTTCCAAAAAAACTCCCCCAACCACTTAACTCTGGTTTTTTTTCAGTTTTGATCTGCCGGGCGAACAAAAAGCATAAGCAAAAAAGTAGCTTTACTTTTCTAAAGCCTTTAGTCATTTTTTTTTCTAGTAAGTCTAAATTAGCCAGGTCTTCTCTCAACTTTGTGATCTGTGTTTTTGTAACTCAACTGGGTTGCAATGCAATCACATTTGTGTTTGTGTTTTCTATTGTTTTCTTGATATATTACTAGAAAAATAAAAATCTTAAAAAAAATCTTAAAGTATTTTAAGAATATTTAAAAACACAAAGGAATCATCAAACAAAAAAAAAAAACGGGCCATCATCATAGGTGAGAAAGGGGGTTGGGGGCAGGGTGGGTGGGGAACATAGGTGAGAAGGGGGGGGGGACAGGGTGAGGTCCACCCCTAGCCTCAAAATTTTGGGACCCCCCCCCCCTAGACGAAAATCTCGGCGCCCCCCCCCTCCCCCCAAATTTTCGAATTTTTTACCCCTCTAGATTTTGAAATTTGACCCCCCCTCCCCCCTCCGGAAAATTTTAGGTACCTTTTTTATACTAAATTTTCTTCCAAAAACGTGAATTTTCATCACATATTCATGCTTTTACACCCTTTTTATACATGAATATGGCTTTTTATTTAATAAAATGTATTATCCTATAAAAAAAACAATTATTAAAGTTATTTTGGTTTAAAACTGTTTTGCTTTGGACACTGGACCCCACCTGACCCCCCTCTAGATTTCAAAATTTCGCACCCCGGATCGACGCCCCTAAAAAGCTAGTTGGGTCCCGACCCCCCTGGGACCCCCCTCCTAGAATTCAAAATTCGATTTACCCCGGGTAACCACCCCCCTAGCTTCCCCGACCGTTCTCACCTATGGTGGGGAATCCACCCCCCTAGCCTTAAAATTTTCGGAACCCCCTATAGACGAAAATCTAGGGCCCACCTCCCCCCAAATTTCCGAATTTTTTACCCCTGACCCCCTCAAGAATTTGAAATCTGACATCCTCCCCTCCCCTCTCGAGAAAATTTTAAGTACTTTTTTATTCTAAATTTTTTTCCAAAAACGTGAATTTTTAACACATATTCATGTTTTTATACCCTTTTTAAACCAGAATATAACTTTTAAAACTGTTTTGCTTTGGACACCGGAACCCACTTGACCCCCCTCTAGATTTCAAAATTTCGTACCCCGGGTCGACCCCCCTAAAAACCTAGGGGGTCCGGACATACATGGGCAAGTTGATCCGGAGTGGGAGGGGTTAAACTCCAAATTAGGGGAGGGGGTTAAAATTCGAGAAACGCAAAATACCCATATCGTTTTTCGATTTTAAAGGAAAAATAGGTAAAAAACGCTAATTTTAGGTCAAAAAGCCCTTTTTATTGCATTTTTGAGGTTTTTATTGCTTAAAACATTCATTTTGACATCAAAACTTAAGTTTGGAGGCAGTTATAAGTCATTTTAAAGACTTCTTTTCTTCATTTTTCCAAAATTGGGGGGGTTAACCTTTTCTCCCCCCTTTGGGCTTTTCCCCCCACTTTGGGGGGGGTAAAGAAAGGTGGGTCGGGGGGGGGGGGGTCAGACCCCACCGCTCTCGAGATTTGGGGGGGGTGGGGGGAGGGGGGCCCCTGGATTTTTTCTAGAGGAAGTCCAAAAATTTGTCTCTAGGGGGGGGGTGGAAACCCCTCTGTCCTCCTCAAAAAACATCTATGCACCTGACCCCCTCTAGATTTCAAAATTTCGCACCCCGGGTCGACCCCCCCCCCCTTAAAAGCTAGGAAGGGTCCGGACCCCCCTGGAACCCCCCTCCTAGAATTTAAAATTGGATTGAAATGGGTAACCACCCCCATAGCTTCCCGCACCGTTCTCACCTATGGCCACCATACACAGTAAGCAATGAATTTTTTCCCACTTTTTTGAAGCATTTTAATTACTTACTGTTTCGTATTATACAGACCTGTGCACTGCCCCCCCCCCCCGGGGTTAAAACGGGGAGGGGTCAACTTTTTTGAAACGGGGGGGGCAAGCAGGGGGGAAAGAAAAAAAAAGAGAAAAAAGAAGAGAAAAAGGGACAAAAAAGTGAAAATAAGGTAAAAATAGGTCTAAAATGGCTTAAAATACATTGAAATAGGCTAAAAACCGCAAAAAATTCGCGATGATGGCGTCATCATAGGTCAAAAATGGCGTCATAATTTTAGGGTACTTTTTCATTTTTTGGCGGGGGGGCAATAAAACGGGGGGGGGGGGCAAATCCTCCAATAAAACGGGGGGGGCATTTCCAGACAGGTCTGATTATATGCAATTTTCTGGTGAGTTTTTGTAAAATCGTTACTATGACAGAATGAGTGAGAGTTATGTTGATTTGATTTTATACTAATTGTGACTTTTTGTTTTGTAATAACCACGAAATACACCAAAAACCGTAAAAATATCTAAAAGTACCGCACGAGAATTTAGATTAAAAGTGATTAAAAATATTAGTGATATTCCACAAAATTACGAAACAATCTGCGGAGTGCCTTATTTTGTAAATAAAATGCCGTGGATTGTATTTCAAAAATACCCGTGTGGTGTTGTGTGTTATCCATGAAAATTAAGATTATCTAATTAAGTAGGAGAAATCCTGCACAAATCTAAATCTATTAATAGTGGATAGCTTTCATAGTTGTTTTTGGTCAGGTACGCTAAAGGGGATCTACCCCCGGGTGGAAAACCAAAATTTTTTAGGGTGGGGAATCTGGACCACCTGGCTTTTTAGTGAGGGGGTTGACTTCGAGTGCGATATTTCAAATTAGGGTCATACATGAGCAAGGACCGGCAAGCTAAGGGTGGCTACCCTGGGTAAATCGCCCTTTGAAAGCTAGGAGGGGGTCCAAGGGGGAGGGGGTCTGTACCCCCCTAGTTTTTTAGGGGGGTCGAGTTGACCCGGGGCAGGCTACTTTGAAATCTAGAGGGGGGTCAGGAGGGGTCTGGTTTCCAAACAAAGTTATTTTAAATCATCGATTCAAGTTTTTTAGCACTAATATAGAATTTTATACACCAAAATAGGCTTTTTATGTATAAAAAGAGTACAAAAGTATTGTTTTTCACTACAAAAACGTGTTTGTGACAGTAAATTTTGACCTAGATTTATATCCAAAATTTGGCTCGGAAGGAGGGGGGGCACTGCCAGAGGGGGGGAGGGTAACAAAATAAAAAAATTTTGGGGGAGGGGGGGAACTAGAATTTTTTCTAGGAGGGGGAGTCCGAAATTTCGAGGCTATTAAAAAAAACTATATGCTCCGGAACTCTGACTAATTAAGCAAAGAGGCTTCCGGTCTTCCGGAGTTCCGCTTCTAAAATAAGTGAATTTAAGCTTATTTAACTTTAATTAAAACATACTTTAAGTTATCTATCAGCATTTTTAGACTATTTTTATCTTTTTTAATAAGTTTTGAAAAAATAAAATAAATAACTGTGGGAAAAAAAGCTCCGCTTCGAAGCTCCGTCCCGGAACTTCGGAGAAAATCAGTAATAAATATTATTTATATATTTTTTAACATAGTAAATATAGTTAATATTTTTTAACAAAAATAAAGTCTGTATATTTTGTTGTTATTAATGTATGCCACAATTTTATGACAGGCAATACATTGTTACTCATTGACAGGCCTGTTATACATTGCCTGAATAAATAGATATGTTTAGTAAGTTTAATCGGTGGAAAATCATTTGCGTTCGTGATGTTCTTGCCCTCCAATATCATGCTCGGAAGTTCCGGCCTTGATGCGGAAGAATTTCCATAGTGCCGCACCTTAAATGAGCGAATTCAAGCTCAAATATGTTTTAAGTTATTCTCTATCCATTTTTAGGACTATTTTTTGTTTATTTGTAATAAGTTTTAAAAAAAATTTGTTTTAAAAAATTTGAAAAAATATTAAAAAGCATTACCTTACTCTCTATGTATTCATGAAATTAATATATAAATAGTGCGGAGCTCCAAGAATTGCTCTGGAGCTCCGAATCTTGGTAAATATTACTAATTTCCGTTGCATTATCTTCAATTAAATACAAATGTAACTCATGTATGTTGTATATACTTATTATAATACTATAACGAACTTAACCACATGTTTTTTTGGAAGCGGGCTCCGTGGTTTCCAAAATTTTGAAACGCCCAAAAAACTGAAGGCACCCGCCCCAGAGCACAAAAACCGTCCAACCTTCACCTTTAGCGAAGCCAGACCTATCTTCCCGCTTCCTCCCAGCCAATTCGCAAGCATTGTTTTTTGGTAAAATTCACTGTTAAAAACACTTTTTTGAAATTATAATTAAAAACACAATACTTTTATCATATGCATTTAAGGCCTAAATTAACCTATTTTAATCTATGAATATTAGGCCGGCCTAAAACATTTTAATAACGATTTGGTTTACTTACTACAAACTAAATCGTTAATTGGCTTTGCAATTTTGCTTGAAAATCAGTCCTATCTAATCCTCCTATTTCTAAAATCGGCCACCCGTGAAAACCAAAAGTCTGCCACTAGGCTCCTGGAGACCTCCCCCCCGCCCCCCCCCCTCTAAAATTTTTTTGCGTTTTTGCCGAAAAGTGGGCGGGAGGAAGGGGATGGGCGGTGGACCCTTCATCTCTAAAAGACCCGACCGAAAACATCTGTGAACAACTAAATATAACTTAAACACTATTAATATCATAAATTTGTATTGTAACACAAAACATACACTGTCAAACTTTGTTTTAAAAATTCGTAAGGTTGATGAAGCCACACTGTGAATCATACTTACAGTATCACAATTGGGCATAAGTGGGTAGTCTCCTGGATTTTCGGGAGGTATTCCCCAGACCTGTGCACTGCCCCCCCCCCGGGGTTAAAACGGGGGGGGGGCACGGGGGGCAACTTTTTTGAAACGAGGGGCAATAAAACGGGGGGCAAGCAGGGGGGAAAGAAAAAAAGAGAAAAAAAGAAGGGAAAAGGGAAAAAAGGGACAAAAAAAGCGAAAATAAGGTAAAAATAGGTCTAAAATGGCTTAAAATACATTGAAGTAGGCTAAAAACTGCAAAAAATTCCCGATGATGGCGTCATCATAGGTCAAAAATGGCGTCATACTTTTAGGGTACTTTTTCATTTTTTGGCGGGGGGGGGGGGGGCAATAAAACGGGGGGGGGGGGCAAATCCTCCAATAAAACGGGGGGGATTTCCAGACCGTGCACAGGTCTGTATTCCCTATCCCGAAATTTGAAGAGGGGTGTGTCGTGTAATTTTTTTGGGGTATACATACCTCAAATACCACATTTTTGGAGTTGGAGGAACAGACCTGAGCATTGTCCCCCCTGGGTTTTATTGGGGTGGAGGAAATTCTAAAATAGGGAGCAAGCAGGGAAAAAAAGAAGGAAAAGGGAAAAAAGGGCAAAAAAGCGAAATTTAAGTAAAAATAGGTCGAAAATGGCTTGAAAATGCATTGAAATAGGCTAAAAACTGCAAAAATTTTGCGATGATGTTGTCGTAATAGGTCAAAAATGGCGCCATAATTTTGGGGTACTTTTTTCATTTTTGGGCGGGGGGCAATGAAACGGAGGGAAATCCTCTAATAAAACAGGAGGCATTTCCGAACGTGCACCGGTCTGGAGGAATACATTCAAGCACAAAATCTATCTAACAAAAAATCTCTTTAACATTTAAAAGGCCACGCAGTAGGCAGGTTAGGTACCAAATTAATTTTTAAAAAAGTTAGAATGTCGAGTTCGGATGCAAAATTAAACTCGAGGAAAAAAAATAAAATTTGGGAGTGGAGGGTGTAAGAGGTTAGAGTCCGAACTGGACTCCGAAGCAAAAAAGTTTTAAACTTTTAATTGTTTTTTTTTTTGTAAAAGTTAATATGAGTATGTATTAACATGACATACATTGTATTGTTGAATAAAATAAGCTAGTTGGTTATAAAAAAAGTTTAAAACAATTGAAAAATTTTAAGGGGTTACGGAGAGGTTAGTTTTAAAATTATAAAAAAAGGTAAGAGTCAAAAATTTGGGGCTAGGTTTGTGTTGTTAGGGGTGCCAAATTTTAGGCAGCCCAGCCCCCCCCCCTCACGTCCCCTTTTCTGTTTCCCCCGGCCCCGGGTTACGGTCTCGATAATAGTTTTCAAACATAGTTGTCTTTCAGTACCGAGATTGTCATAAAATTATGGTTTACAAACTTACATGTTGTGGAAATTTAAAAAAATCAGCTATTTATGTTGGTATGTTGTTTTCCTAATATAAAAAACCAAACTCTCTCATAATGTTTTTCAAAGATAATGTAAAGTTTATTTTGCTGAGAATGCTTTTAGTGGCACTTCGCGGATTATAAACTAGCCTATTTGTCACTCTTAATTAGAAAATCATGCTATTTTATGCAAAAGACATCTTCTGCAAAAGAGGAAATAAATTTTAGATATACGCGGTTGTATGTCTATGCAAAAAAACATGAAACACCACAATATATTAATTTAATTAAATTGGTGCTCATACATATTCTTTATTATCAACCGCAAAAATGAGTATGCTTCTGCTTTCATTTTTTTTTAACTTAAATACATTTGGTTTTAATTTTGACTACCAAAGATTATTAGTGCAAAAGCAATGTACTAAAAAGCACAAGAAATATTATATATAAAAATTTTAAAATTAACTTAGTCAAACCTGTGCTCGCCCCCCCCTCGGGGTTTTATTGGGGGGCAATTCCAAAACGGGGGGGGGCATGGGGGCAACTTTTTTGAAACGGGAGGGCATTAAAACGGGGAGCAAGCAGGGGAAAAAGAAAAAAAAGAGAAAAAAAGAAAGGAAAAGGGAAAAAGGAGACAAAAAAAGCGAAAACAAGGTAAAAATAGGTCTAAAATGGTTTGAAATACATTGAAATAGGCTAAAAACTGCAAAAAATTCACGATGATGGCGTCATCTTAGGTCAAAAATGGCGTCATAATTTTAGGGTACTTTTTCATTTTTTGGCAGAGGGGGGGGGGGCAATAAAACAGGGGAGGGGGCAAATCCTCCAATAAAGCGGGGGGGGGCATTTCCAGACCATGCACAGGTCTGCTTAGTAATAATTTTGAATAACGCACATCATGTAAAATTGCTGAAAACTTGAAGAAACTTTACCAGTTTTTCCAAACATATAAAGATAAGTTTTTGGGTAAATCAAAAGTTTATAGTAAAAATAAAAAAAAATTATCTATAACCTGCGTAAAGGTATGGTCTTGGTTTATACACTTAGACTTAACCCTGCCTGAATTGTAGTTTTTTTTCTATATACAATATAAATCTGATAAAAAATTTATAAGGTCAACGTTTGTAAAAGTAAAAAAAATTCTCACAACTTTTGATCTCGGTTTTTTCTAATTTTCTTATATAAAACTTTAGACTTTCGTTACTTAAAGGTGCGGTGCGGAGTCACACTTTTTGTCTTCAATTTTAATAATTTTTTTTGAAAAAATTACCCCTGCCCCCAATAGCCCACAAAAATTTTTCCAACAAAATATCTTCAGTGTTTCAGGAGTAATGACCCCCCCCAAATGGCGTTTTTTGACAATTCCTTACATGAAAAATTGCTTAATGGGTATAACGATTTTTGCTACAAATTATGGACTCAAAGAAAGCGGCTACTATTTACTTTACTTTGATACCTTGATCGTTAAGATTGGTGCAGTATTTGTCGAAATATTGCGTTTCTTGTACAAAAACACTCGTTTTTTTCGCTAAAAACATAAAGTGAAGCAAAAAAAGGTTGGTTAAACTTCACAAAACCACTACCGTCGTTTGGTGTTTTTAACGGAAAAATCGCGGGGTTTTTTTGTACGGGAAACGCAATATTTCGACAAATATTGCACCAATCTTAACGATCAATGTATAAAATTAGAGTAGAAAGTAGCCGCTTTCTTTGTGTGCATAATTTGTAACGTAAATCGTAATCCCCATTGAGCAATTTGTTACGTACAGAATTGTCGAAAAATGCCATTTTTGGGGGGTCATAACTTCTGAACCACTGGAGATATTTTGTTGAAAAAATTTTTTTGGGCTATTCGGGGCAAGAATAAGGTTTTCACAAAAAATTTTCAAAATCGAAGACAAAAACTTTGACTCCGCACCGCACCTTTAAGAATTTTGCGTGAAAAAGAAGACGCGTGTTTGTTTAATATGTTAAAAATAAAATAATTATGTAGTTGATTAGAGAAATAGAAGCAATTATGCGCATGCCGTATATTTTAATAGTGATAACAAAGGTAAATAATCTAATAAAAGAATGTTTATGTGTGTTATCTCTGAAGCAGTATTCACCAAAAAAAAAAAAAATAAAAAAAAACAGATTAAAGGTGCGGTATACTAAATCATGGTGCGTTTTTCGCTTGGATTTTGGTATCAATCAATCGATGCATCAGGTTTCACTGAGTAAAAAATTATATTACAAAAAAAATTAATTTTCAGCGGTTGTCCAGATATCAGCAAGAATATCGCTTGGTTATTCCAGGTATTTTTTGTTTTTTACCAAACACCAGCCACGGTGTGTTTTTTGCCAAAGTTGGACTTTGAAAACGCATTCTTTCTTGTAAAAATTCAAATGTATTTAAGATATTTTATATGCAAATTTTGCTATGAAAATATGAAAAATTTTTAATTATACTAATTTCTGTGTCTTTTTATTAATTATATTGCAGTTATAGTGTTTTATTTTAAATAAACGATTTGATCTATTTTGAGTTCAGTTCAATATTGGCAGGGGTTTTTTTAATCTCGCATCGGGCGTGCATATTTACTGTTGTTTGGCTGACTGAGCGGCAAAAAAATCCATTTAATAATGAAGCGATAATATCTAGACAACCACTAAAAAATAATTTCTTTTGTAATACAATTTTTTACTCAGTGAAACCTGACGCATCGATTGATACCAAAAATCAAGCGAAAAAATACACCATGATTTAGTACCTTTAAATATCATTAATATCACACAAGTATGCTTCAAAAAATGCTTGATTTTATTTCTGTAATCGGATTTTCTGAACGCTATTTGGCACTCTAAAGATTAGGTACTTTTATTAGATTACTCATAACCACTTATAACCTTTGGTGTAAGTAACTCAGAATAAATTGAACTTAACACTATTACCTGTTTAAAATTATAATAATTTTTTTGTTTAATAAATTTAAAACGCTAGCGAAAAGATTACTGTCCAAGTTTGTCGATAAGATAAATTAATTTGTACATTAATGTTCTCAGCTTTTTTTAAGTACTCTTCTCGACTATTATATTCCTAACGTGAAGCACCCAGAAGTACCAATAAATTGCTTTTCATTGGTTTTGGGTTTATTTGGTTGTGCATGGGGCACAATAAAATATATTTTTAAGAAAAACCATACTGTTTGAAAATTATTACAAACAATTTAAAGAAACAGTTAAAAATCGTCCCAAAATTAATTTTAAACCAATGGAATGTCGATGTTATTACTTTTGTTTGGGTAATTTTTTATCGCTTTCAATAAAAATTTTAAGTTATTTTTGTTAGTATCACAACTGGATACCCTTAAAATTAGCAGTTAACTATATTTTTTCAAATTTTAAAGCAAAATTTGAAGAAGTATATTAAATCGCTTATGTGTTTGTCATTATTCTAAAAAAAGAATGAGTTTATGTTATCATGGGTGGCGCGGGAGCGCCACCGGGCGAGTTATCCCCCAGGCGCCGCGCCAACCATAAGTAGAGAACGTGGGTAAATTTTGAAATTCAGAACCTTCTTCTTCTTCTTCTTCTTCTTCTGCTTCTTCTTCTTCTCTCTTCTATTATTATTCCAACGCTCCATTCTCTTAAAAACGATATTCCTCATTCGTTACTGATTGATCAAAAATAAACATGGGCTCATTAGAAGAACCCAGAAGGAATTACGCAACTTTCTTAGGAAGCACTTGCTTTTCATTTAGGTTCTTGGGTTTATTGATTGTGCATGGAGCACAATAAAATATTGAAAATTAGACAAATAAAAACTCCCAACCGTACAATAACAGCCTTTTGGCAACAATAAGGATTGTACAGAGCATTTAAGCAACAGCCCCTCATAAAAATCGTCCCAAAATTTACGGTTTTAATTGGTGGCAGAAACGGCGCCAGTTCCCAGGCCATTGCTTCAACCGCGCGGAAAACGGCAAAAACAACAGAGTACTTTTTTTTTAATTCTTGCATTACCTGAGCTTAACAAAATTAATTCAAGTTTTATTTATTAAAAAATAATAATAAGCGTCGGTGGCGCGGGAGAGCCACGCGCCGCTAATCATCGGTGGTGCGGGGTGCCAACTGCAATTTAACCCACGGCACCGCGCCAACTATACTTAGACAACGTTAGTAAATTTTGTTATTCATGTTCATCATCTTATTATTATTATTATTATTTTTACTTTAAAAATTATAATTGCAATCAATTGCGCACCGCATCGCGCCAACTATATTTAGAGAACGTAGGTAAACTTTGTCGGAGCGCATCTGCACCGCACTAACTAAATGAAACAACGTGGGTTAATTTTGTAATTTAAAATCAATTTTCTTCTTATTATTTTTTTTATCCTACTCGGGTAACTAACCAGATTTTAAACCTATGTCATTTCGCAGCTAAAACTATAGTTTATTAGGCTTTTTTTTAATTTAATTCAAAAAAAAGTGTGGTAATTTCCTTTAAAATCGCTTTAAATAGCGGAAAAAGGGGCGATTTTGTCAGCAGCATAAAAATGTATGAGTCAATAGGCATTATGTGGCACACATAGCATTCGGTTCGGCCAGCTGCTCACTAGAAAAGAAAATTTCCACGATATTATTATTTGTATCACAACTTGATCTACCCTCAAAATACAGCACGCTCGGATTTACTTTATAAATGTCAATTGAAAATATCACACAGGACAAGCGCGAAATCGCCACTTTTTCAAATTTATAGTTGTTTCTTAACATGAAATATCCTTCTAATTGAAAAAGTGGCGATTTCGCGCTTGTCAAAGATTGCTGTGAGTATGATTTTTTCAATTGACATTTCGTCAAACTAAAAAAAATGCAACAGTGCTGTATAATGTATAAACAAATCATTATCATATCGTAGAAATTTTTATTGAGTGAACGTTGGCGAAACCAAATAATTTCCTGCAGTTCAACATAATGTTCATTAATACGAGTCTACATTTTTTGTAAAACATACGCCCGGGGAAAAATCGCCCCTTTTTCCTGCTCTATTCTTAGAGCATTTTTCAAGGCTAGTTTGTTTAATTTTTTAATTCTTTTGTTTTGTCTACCTGATGATTGCAAATGCTCTTAATAAAATAATTAGCATCGACCTCAAGCTTAAGTTCCTTTCAAAGAAACAAAGTAGAAACAGATTGAAATATGAAATTGAAACCAGTTGGAAATTTACCGACAATTAAGTGTGCGTACTTGGTATGATAAATAAAAATACAAATATGACAATAGAATACAGCAAAAGGAGATTGGGAAAAAATTTTCTTTTATCTGGTCATTGTCATAATACTTGTGACAAGACAATTAATTTCAAAGATTTCAAGACTAAACTAAAAATAAAACTATGAGCTAAGGTGCGCAATACAAGGATGGCATAAAACGGCTTATTCCAACTACATATTTCCTAATAAGGGTAGAATATTCTAAAAAAGCGATGGGCAATTTCCTTCTCTGTAATCCGCGAAAAAACTCAATATTTTTTCAGTAAAAGCTGTCGTATAACAACCTTACGAAGAAAAAACTTTTAAAAATTTGGCACTGAGATATATACATTTCAAAGTACACAGTTGGTGATAAAAACAAAGTGTTGACCTAAAAGTGCAGATTTTAAATGAAAGGTATTTTCTTCCTATCATAATTGTAATTTGACAAAAAAAATAGGTAGGTTTTTACCAAAAATGATTAAACAGAAAGATCGAAGACAAAAAAGTTGACTCGATCGGTATCACATCTCTAAGGCCCTAAAGGAAACAACATTAATAAACAGGATTGGCTTTTAAACTAGCGTATTTATTGATTTCATCCAATTTTATGGAGGAAAAATGCGGAATCATCAAGGAACAGACATAACACCATAATAAAATGCTTAAGCAAATTGTTTTAACCCATGGATAAAAACAATTTTTTTAAAATAAAGATGTCTATCAATGGATCAGCATGTGGCATTGAGGAGTTGTTTCATTAAAAAAACAAACATTCAAATAATAGCAGGAGA
This sequence comes from Microlaimidae sp. YZB2_3, assembly GCA_030248175.1. Lineage (NCBI taxonomy): Eukaryota > Metazoa > Nematoda > Chromadorea > Desmodorida > Microlaimidae > Microlaimidae sp. YZB2_3. Next base: position 44,771 of record JASAMX010003960.1, on the reverse strand, counting down.
CATTTTATTGAAAATCAAAGGTGCCAATTTAAAATTTATGGATGTCAATTGGAAATTTAGGGGTACCAATCAGTGGTTACTGACTGAAACAACGTTGAATATAAAGATATTACTTATAATAAAAAAAAACATTTTATTTATTTTTTATCTGCTGATTTTTCTGAGTATAATTCTATTGGGGAAAATGGGTCGATTTGTTGTCGTCGATCAGTTTTAGAGGAATAAATTGCTTTTATACTAAAATTTCCGATTGGAAATAATTTTTTAGCGTTTTTTAAAATTGGCAAAAAATTAAAGCGGAATATTAAAGCTTTAAAGACAAAATTTAACAGAGGACATGGTTTTTAAAATTGCGGAGTTGTTATTCTGTTTTGTTTTTGCATTTTGCAAAAAAAATTTGGCTTTTTCAAATGTTGCAGTTATTTCTTTTCATTTCAGAACCCCGGAACACTGTCCCACAATGGTTTCTCTCCTGTCGGAATCGTTCAACCCTCACGTTCGATACGGAGCCGCCTTGGCCCTCGGCATAGCTTGCGCTGGAACCGGAAACAAGGTACGACAACGACAACAAAATGAGTCAAACACGCAAAAAATCAATACAATAAACTTTTTAGACCTGTGCACGGTCTGGAAATTGGAGGATTTGTCCCCTTGTTTTATTGCCCCCCCCCGCCAAAAAATGAAAAAGTACCCTAAAATTATGACGTCATTTTTGACCTATGATGACACTATCATCGCAAATTTTTGCAGTTTTTAGCCTATTTCAATGTATTTTTTGTCCCTTTTTTCCCTTTTCCCTTCTTTTTTTCTCTTTTTTTCTCCTTTTTTTTCTTTCCGCCCTGCTTGCTCCCCCGCTTTATTGCCACCCCCCGTTACAAAAAAGTTGCCCCCCGTGCCCCCCCATTTTGGAATTGCCCCCCCCCGTTTTAACCCCGGGGGGGGGGGCAGTGCACAGGTCTGAACTTTTTGTTTTCTTTTTAATGATTTTTTATGAAAACTTGACCCCTGCCCCCAATAGCCCACGAAATTTTTTCGTTGAAATATCCATTTATATCTTGGTGGTTGTGAAGCAGGTGGACCTAAAACTTGGTGCATTTTTTCGTTGATTTTGTACTTGACAGGTTTCTCATTAGACAGAAAAATAAAGTTGTCAGTGCTGCACATGAAGAAAGCGGCAATTTTAAACTTTTTTTTCACACCTTGATTGTTAAAATTGGTACAGTATTTGTTAGGATATTGTGCTTGCCGTACAAAAAACCTTTGATTTTTTTAGCCAAAAAGGATTAAGAACTAATTGTTTCGGCCAATACTACGCCAATTTTAACAATCAAGCTATCAAAAAAGAAAACATAAAAAACGGAAAACGATTTTTTTGAGTGGATCATTTGTAAATTAAATTTTTTTTGCTCATGGAGCACTATTTTAAGTACAGAATCACCGAGAAAAAAACACGATATTTTTAGAGGTGGTTTACCGCACCTTTAAAGTAACGAACTATTTACTCAAATTACTCATTGCAAAAAATATTGATTTATTGTGTGATCGTTTATTATAAATTAACCGACAAGTAAATAGCGGAACGTAACAATCAGATCGTTATCAATGGAGTTTCATACAGTACAAAAGCCGAACCCAGTTTTCCTCATCAACTAGTAAGGTGCCCCGGAGCTTTCAGGAGCTCCGGAGTTTCAAAACTTAATTTAAAACGACAAAAAAGTGCTAAAAATGCAGATAGAGTTACTTAAAATGAATTTCAGGGCTAAATTAGTTTAAGAAATTGGTAATTTAAAAGGGCAGAGCTCCAGAGCTCCCTCCGTTCTGAATTGCCAGAGCTCCGAGTCATGATATTGTAGGGTAGGATTATCACTAATTAAAACCTACGAATTCGGGGTATATAGTAAAGTAATTTAGGAGGCTATAAATTTGTTGGAGCCAATGTTAAGTGATTCCGTCAACTATGTCCGTCAGGGTTCTTCCATCGCATTGGCCATGATTCTCATCGAGCAGAATGAAGTCACCGCTCCTAAGGTATGACTCATAATATAGCCATTTTTTATTTAATTTAATTTATTTAACATTGGTTTGCAGTAGTTTTTGATCTCTTCTATAGATTTTTTATTTACTGAATTTTTAACTCGTGTTTTCACTCTAAAAGCTAATAGATTTTTGTCACTACACAAAATCTTTTCGTAAAACAATAATTTTAAACAACGATAGGCGAAGGGGGATAAATAATAAAATTTTAAATTTGTATCTATTTCAAAATTTTTAAATATGGTCGTTATTCGTTAGCTCGTTAAACATTATTGGAGTAAATCAAAATTAGCGAAAATAAATACATTATTTATTTCACTCGCAAATATAAAAAAATTAATTACAATGCTGCGCCGTAACATACTTATCTGTGCCTTTGCACTATGCTTTTTTATAAATCAAAAATAAATCTAATTGTTTTCTGATTTAGAAACTGAAAATTTGTAATTAATAAAAAAATATTTATTTCTCACTCTCACACATTATAATATTTGTAATTGCATATTTTAATTTTATTCGATCTGACATTTTAAAGACATTAATTATAAAAAACCAATTGTAATTTTAATTATAATTATATTCAATTTAACATTTTAAATATGTTAATTATAAGAAAATCACTTTAAATCTTAGGTCAAAGACTTTCGTGCCACATTGACGAAAGTGATAACAGACAAGCACGAAGACACAATGACGAAATTCGGCGCTATTGTTGCTCAGGGAATATTGGATGCGGGTAAGTTTAGTTTATTGCATCGACAGAATAAGCTAAATTGGCTATAATAATGGCTTCTTTTAAACATTACCTACCTATAAAAAATGATAGACACTGAAGCAAGCATAAATGAACATATCCCTCTAAAAAACGATTTTGCTATGCGCATTGTATCGTTCAAAAGGGCTTATAAGGGATTATAAAACTTATATAATTTTGAACTTTTACTTTTCCGTTCATAGATATACCTTTTTGTATGTGAGATATAAATTGTTTTTTTCAGTTCCTTTTATTTTTGTACAGACCTTACTGTCTTTTTCATGTTTTCTTGCTAACTAGCAACAAATGATTCTATTTTTTGTATAAACAGAAACCATTATTTACGTAATAAAAAATAAAAAAATTGACCATAATGATTTTTATTTAGTGTGGTGGTGCAGACCTGTGCATGGTCTGGAAATGCCCCCCCCCCCTCCCGCTTTACTGGAGGATTTGCCCCCCCCCCCCCCCCCGTTTTATTACCCCCCCCCGTTTTATTGCCTCCCCCCCCCGCCAAAAAATAAAAAAAGTACTCTAAAATTATGACGCCTTTTTTGACCTATGATGACGCCATCATCGCGAATTTTCGCAGTTTTTAGCCTATTTCAATGTATGTTAAGCCATTTTAGACCTATTTTTACCTTATTTTCGCTTTTTTTTGTCCCTTTTTTCCTTTTCCTTTTTTATCTTTTTTCTCGTTTTTTCTCTTTTTTTATTTCTCCCCTGCTTGCCCCCCTGTTTTATTGCCCCCCCCGTTTAAAAAAAATTGCCCCCATGCGCATGCCCCCCGTTTTGGAATTGCCCCCCCCCAATAAAACCCGGGGGCAGTGCACAGGTCTGGTGGTGAACACCAATTACGCAACCCAGTTGCAGTTCCTCTATAGTCGTAGAACTCTGACAATTGTGAAAATCGCTACTTTCTAAATTAGAAGGTTGTAAATGTATGTGTATAAACAATTATAAATTTACAAAATGGCGATTTAGTGATTATCGAAACCTGCTGTATGCAAGTATGATTTTTTAATTGCTATTCCCTTTCCGAATATAGACTAGTTCTGAATAAGCGACTTTTACTGTACGAGAGAGGATACAAAAAGAAAAAAATAAAATTTTTAAAAAAATTTTAGTTTTCTTTGTTTCTTAAGTTTAAATCTATACTTCATAAAAATTGCTACACGATATGTTGAAGTGCTTTAATATATCAGTTTGTGCTAAATAAATTTTGTTTTTTTAATTAAACGTCACAATAGTTAGAAATCATCACTAAAATGGTATTTTAGTGAACAATGATTTCGAATTAGTAAAAATAAAGTTGAAATTTGTGCTTTAAAATTAATTTTAAACCTACATAGGTTTTTTAATGTTTTGGTTGTAAAACTATTTAAAATTTTAAAATTAATTTTAAAAAGTTCATTCCAAAGTTTTAAATGAAGTATTTTTCTGTAATTGAAACATTAAAAAACTGGGAACCAAGCGCGCCAGCAACGCCATACCTACGAAGCGGCAAAAAAATAAAAATCCTCAAAAACTGCTTTTGCTTTTGTAATATTAAAAAGTAATTAAAAAATTTTGAAGAAAAGGGGTCGAGATTTTGAACCAATAAATATTTGAAATATTTTAAACCGTAAAATGTACTAATCGCTCGCTGTTTCCCAATTTTTCCCCCTACATATGATTGGCGCTAGTAGTTATTCCTCTTCTTACACTAAAAAACCCTTATTCAGAACTAGTCTATAGAGATATTAATACTGGGTTGTGTAATTGGTTCACCTAATTAAAAAATCTTTATTCCATGGTCTACATATTTTATTTTGTCAGCAACTGCACATGCCGGATGCTAATTTACTACAGTCCACATAGCGCCACCGTAGACAAGTCCACATTCTTTGTCTATACATGGACGTCCGAGGAAGAGTCACCCTTTTTTCCTGTTCTATTCTTAGAGATTTTTTTATGAAGAGTTTGCTACTTTTGTTGAATCTTAAAATTAATCTTCAAGAATTAGAGTCTCAGCTAATAACTGTCTAATATCATTTGATTAATAATAATCCATACATAAATAGACGTAATGTGTGTGTGTGTGTGTGTGTGTGTGTGTGTGTGTGTGTGTGTGTGTGTGTGTGTGTGTGTGTGTGTGTGTGTGTGTGTGTGTGTGTGTGTGTACGTGCCTGTGTGCGTGCGTGCGTGTGTTGCGTGCTCGTCCGTGTGTGCGTGTGGTGCTTGCTCGCCCGTGCGTGCGAGCGTGTGTATGTATGTGCAGACCTGTGCACGGTCTGGAAATGCCCCCCCGTTTTATTGGAGGATTTGCTCCCCGTTTTATTGCCCCCCGCCAAAAAATAGAAAAGTACCCTAAAATTATGACGCCATTTTTGGCCTATGATGACACCATCATCACAAATTTTTTGCAGTTTTTAGCCTATTTCAAGGTATTTTAAGCCATTTTAGACCTATTTTACCTTATTTTCACTTTTTTTGTCCTTTTTTTCCCTTTTCCCTTCTTTTTTCTCTTTTTCTCCTTCTTTTCTCTTTTTTTTTCTTTCCCCCCTGCTTGTCCCCCCCGTTTTATTGCCCCCCGTTTCAAAAAAGTTGCCCCCCGTGCTCCCCTCGTTTTGGAATCGCCCCCCAATAAAACCCCGGGGGGCAGTGCACAGGTCTGTCTGTATGTGCATGTGCGTGCGCGCGCGTGTGTGTGTGTTTCCTAACTCCTCTCCAACCACCCAACGGATTTTATTAAATGAGGTGTCATTTAAAAGCTTATAGCCGGGAAGAGTGTCGTAAGAGAGTCAAAATTATAGATCGACAAAATGCGATATTGTATCAAAATGCAAATGTCATAACCGCACAATTTTAATCGGTCCTGTTTTTAATTACAACACCCATACAATTTAGAATGTTAAGCGGATATAATTTAACCATAAAAGAACTGTATTATGTGTTTTTTGAATAAAAATTCGCTTTTTTATTACTTATTGAAATTAAAATTTTTATCATTAACTTTTTATAATGGCCAAAATGTCAAAAGCAGTCTTGTTGAAAATATTATAAAAATTTAACATAGAAACGTTTATTTTGAAATATACAGGAAGCTCATCAAAGCATTATAATATGCACTTTAAACAAGTGAGCATCTTTTTGGTAGATTTAAGTCAATTAATAAAAAATATTGAATAACTGCTGATAGGTGGCAATATCCACATTTTCATACAATTGAAAAATGTCATTATTATTCACTTGTTTATCGTTCTTAATCATACTAAAACCAAACCATTTCAGTTCATTCATATTTTAAAAATATCTGGACACAGATGGTTCTAGAGTTTTATCTATTTTATTAAAAAATGTTTGCTTTGTTTTTTATTGGTATTATGCTCATTATCTATTTCGAGCAAACCAAAAAATTCTAAGATTATTATTTGACAAACTGGCTGCAGTTTTTGTGATACTTATATAGAATTTTTTATAAAAGAATTTACTTGGAAAAAACACGAAAAGTTAGTAATTTGGTAATTTGGTAAATTTATTTAAATGTTACTATAAAAACTTACAGCAGATATTACAAATTTAAAACAGTGTTCAAGATAAGTAACAGTATAACAGATGGAATTTCAGTGTTTTAATCTGAATTAAATTCATATAGGTTAATCACTTTCAGAGAGTGAATATGGTTCCAAAGTAATAGAATATTTCTATAGCCTAAAGACAAATAAATTAATTTTTATTAATTAATTCAAAGAAATTAAGCAAAAAATGACATTTTTGTAAAAAGTTGCGGAACTATTTTAAAATTTTCATTAAAATTTAAACAACCATATAAAAACGTAATCTTTACACGCCCAGAAACGTAAAACTCAAAATTTACGGCAAATTTTACAAAATAATTAAGTAGTCTAACAGGATTGCAATTGGCAACAAGACAAAATGATTGATAGGATTAACTTGCATTTTACAATGAAAAATGGAAAGATGTCGATGTCATATCTTATTTAGAAAACTACAATAATGTGAGAAATAAAGTCAGGGTTGTGACAAACCCTATTTGCACTGGCGATAAATTATATTTTTTAAGCTACACTATAATATACTGAAGTAATGGATTTATACAAAAGTTGTATCAGAGCAGAGCTTATACTCTTGGTTATTAATCAAAATGATAAAAAAAATGTATGACGCCAACATTATGGCTGATGTTGTGAAAAACAACACTGCCTTTTTAAGCAAAACTTTTGATTATTGCAAAAAAATTTTATTATTGGCTAATAAGAAGCGCTTTTTTGGTTTGTTTTTAGAATATAAGACTTTGCTACAATATACAAAAATCACAAAATTGGATGGATTTTCGAAGTACAATTTTTTAAATAAAGATTTATTGCAGGCGGTTTTCGTATTTTTCCCTAAAAAATTTTTGCAATTTCCATTTTCATTTTCGACTATAATTTTTCTTTGCAGCTCTGTCATATCAAGAATATATAACAAAAAATGTGTATAAATTATAAATTTATTTTCTATTTATACTCCAAAATCATACTCCCAGTCACAGGCGCTTTTTGGGATTTACCCCTCCCTTCTCCGGGTATACTTCCTTTCTAGTCTGACTTGGCCTTTATCACAGGTTAAATATCCCTCGAGCTAGTACCATTTTCGCTTATTCAAAAACTGTCTTCTACAGAGTGAATGTGTGAAGTAAGCAAGTCAACAATAATATCGGTCTCATCCAAATAATAGTTGTTTTCTATAGGTGGAAGAAATGTGCTGCTCAGTCTCCAGTCCCGCAATGGTCAAACATCTATGGAAGGTGTTGTGGGTATGTTGGTGTTTCTTCAGTACTGGTATTGGTTCCCGCTTACCCACTTCTTGGCGCTGGCTTTTCAACCCACTTCTATTATCGCTCTAGATTCTCAGTTAAAGGTAAAGTTTGTAACAAAATTGGCGTATATATTGGAATTATATTGTGAAGACCCAAAGTAGAAGCGAAAATAACCAGGCGCTGAAAATTTAAATAGCCAAATTTATTGAAAAATTTGGCCTATACAGGAATTGAACCCGTAACCTTGAAAGTCGACTGGCGTGCTATCCATTAGACCGTAGCACCATAGGCTGGACAATGAAAGAGGAAAGACAATCGACTTTTATTAATAGTACTTTGAGTTTTTACAGAAGCGACACATACGCCGTATCATCATACATGAGCATAGGGGGGGGGGGGGGGTAGGCTGGGCTCCAGCCCCCTAGCCTCGAAATTTCGGACCCCCTAGAAAAAAAATCTGTAAATTTTGACACCCTACCCACCTCTGGAGTTCTAAATCGACCCCCTCCCCCCCCCCTTCCGAGCCAAATTTTTAGTATGAATATAGGTCAAAATTTACTGTCACAAACACCGTTTTGTAGTAAAAAAACAGTACTTTTGTACGCTTTTTATACATAAATAGTGTATTTTAGTAAATAAAATTCTATATTACTGCTAAAAAAAACTTAAATAAACGATTTAATGTGACTTTGTTTGGAAACCGGACCCCCTCTGGATTTCAAACGAGTCTACCCCGGGGCGACGCCCCCCCCCCACTAAAAAGCAAGAGGGATATGGACCGCTCCCCTTGGACCCCCCAGCTTTTAAAGGGCCATTTAACCGGGGTAGCCATCCCGCCTAGCTTGCCGGTCCATGCTCATATATGCGCCGTATATGTCAAATTATCTCAACAACGGGAGCATTACTTTATAGCCTTGTTCTTTAAAAGATTTTATTTCATCTCGTAAAATACATAGGGATGAGAGCATATGTGGGCAGCCTCTCTGATTTTGGGAGGTATAACCGAAACCGACCCCCGAAATTTAAGGGGAGGTGTTCTCCCAAAATGTTCTTTGGGGTATACCTCAAACAGTGGCGTGCCCAGGATTTCATTTCGGGGGGGGGGCGGTCTGGGGGGGGTAAATACTAACCCTGAAGGGGAGTCTGCGGGGCGGTAGCCCCCCAGATATGGGGGGTCTGGGGGCGAGAGCCCCCCAGCGGGGTCAAGGGGCAGAGCCCCTTGTCAGGGGGATCCGGGGGCATTCTGCCCCCCGGGGGAGAAAATTTTGAATTTAAGGCGCTAAAATACAATAGAAATTTTAATTCCAAATGATACTTATTACAAATTTTAAGGTTTTTTTTATACCTATACATTTAAAACATGTGTTTGAACGTTAATAAAAGGATAATAAGCGTTTATAGTAATTTTATTAAACATGTATGCCTTAACTACTGAACGGGATAATCGATTTGAAATTGAAAAACTAAGATAAATTGTCAATTTAAACTACCCGCGTAGCGGGAAAATTTTGGATTTTTGACTATTAATATGCTTTTGGAAGGCATCAGGAAAGCTTCTGTATTAATATTAAAGAAAAAAATTTTTCTCTCCCAAAATTTAAAAAACGTGAGGGCCCCCCCTTACGAAAAAATCCGGCTTCGCCGGATTTCGGGGGGGGGGGGGGGGGCGGCCGCCCCCCCCCCCCCCCCCCCCGGGAACGCCACTGACCTCAAATACCCTATTTTTAGCGTTTTAAGCACTGGCATCCCCCCATATTTTATGGGGGGTTGTCCGGGGTACCCCAGGAGGATCGGCTATAATCAGGATTTTGGGGGGATAACCCCCTCAACCCTTCCCCTTGCCCACCTATGGATGAGAGCCAATTACTGTTATTACATTAAAAAACTAATCAGATCGTATATACAAAAATAGTCTATTTTATCTATTAGATAATTTATATTTTTATTGCAAACCTAAAATATATATTTTTAAAAAAAAGAAAACATTTTTAAACAAAGCTATTTAATTTTGAATATTAAACAATTTTTATTCAGCAAACATTGCTGCTGGGTTACTTGTCCTCCTATCCACCTCTCATCTCGCATATAAAAACAAATAGCAGAAAAAGGTTATCTTTTTTGTAACTTTGTAACAATTTTTTTTTGTTAAGCCTCTGAACAAAAATAATACATTTTAAGTGTTTTTCTTTTTTTTAATTTATTATCATTTTAGATGCCGAAATTGGAGTTTAAATCCAGTTCCAAACCGTCTACGTACGCTTATGTCCCACCAACAGAGGAGAAGAAGGAGAAAACCTCGGAGAAAGTGGAAACAGCCGTACTTTCCATCACGGCAAAGGCGAAGAAGAAGGAAAAGAAGTCCTCGGAAAAAATGGAAGTGGTAATGCATTTTTATAATTTAGATATTTTTATCTCTGCGTTTACAAGTTACATGCATGGGCGAAATGTCGTTTCTATAAGATGTTTCATATTCACACGCAGAAATAAACTAAAATGTGACGTGGAACATCCCCTCCGGAAATTATGACTCACAACTACTGGCGAGTATAAGAGACGTGTATATAAATAACAGTCAGCCCGTATGGGATACACACACAATGTGTTATAAAAGGGAATTTTATTTAAGCAGACTGTATTTAAAAAAGACTTGTTATTTTAATTAATACGCACACATAATTTTTTATGTATTTTAAACATATTATTTAAAGACTTTTACTTTCCTTGGAAATCCTTTATGAAGGTTGGGGCTATCAATTAAAACCCTCCAGCACCAGTGTTAATATGGAGTTTTAGGCGGTAAAATGGTTTTAGTAATCCATAGTAAATAAACTTAGCTCTAATATAAATAAATAATACACTGTAGAATTTGTTTAAATTTTCAGTTTATCAATTTAACTTGAATGATAATAAAAAACATATTTCTAAGCCACAAGAAAAGTAAAATAAGGTGAGTTGCCTCTTTTTAATAGAACCCAAAAGTTATTTTGCAGTTTTCTACCAAATAGCCGAATTTGAAGTGATTTTGTATTAAAATGTCGCCATTTTCCAGCATTATCAGCAACCTCAACCTTTTGAAATCTTTTCGGCTGCAAATCCGCAGATCGCGCCAGCGCTGCAGTGAGTTAAACTCCGCATCGCGAAGATTCCGACGCGGACTTTAACACAGTGCAGCACTGACGCGGAATCCCTTCTGTAAATTTACAGTACTTTTTAGACAAAATAATCCCAAGAGGTTAAAAAGCTAAAAAACGGCACTAAAATACCATTTTGATATTGTAAAAAGTAACGATTTTTAGGATAAAATTTCGTCACCATTTATACAGCCTAATTTTGTATTAATTTTAAATATTTAGAAAAAAAAATTTAGGACGAAGAAAAGAAGACTAATGAAACCGTGAGCAAAGATAGCAAACCTACGGCTGACGATGAAAATAGTAAGAATCTTAAGTTTTTTTCAAATAAGTCCAAAACAATATACGGGAGCTTTATCTGTTTTTCGCTTGTGTTAAAAATTATTATTTTTATTTTGCGTTTAAAAATCTTATTAGTAAGCTTTTTTCGTTACTTAGAAGAAAATATGTCCATTGCGAAAAGAAAACAGATAACCTAACAATTGGTGATCGTAGTTTTGTTCCGATTCCGAACGATAATAAATTTGTGAACTCGGTTACTCTATATTTCACTCCTCTATCAGCCGTATTCACGACACCGGCGTTTCATAAGCATCGCCATCACAGTTGGCGTGCATTTTTTTGGTTGTGTTTAACGCCACTCCAAGCTAATTGAAACTGAAATTTCTATCAAAGTTAGCGTATTTTACAAGTGTTCTGTGAATTATTTACAAAATATCATCTATTTATTTGGTTTTAAACTGTATAAATAGTTTTATTTGTGTTTTTGAAGATCAAAAAGTACTCACTCCAGTCATGAAGATGTAAAGGATACGCCGAACGTGAGACGCCGGTTTCGTGAATTCGGCTTTATATCTCACGAAATAGGGGAATTTTAACAAAAATTATGTACATTTTTTCAATTAAATGATAAATTTTATTATTCCAGTTATTCCATTATTGCATTTTTTATCAGTTAATTTATTGCTAGTGTTTTGTTTCTTGGTGGATACAAATTAAGTTCAAATTGTCTATTGCTTATGTATCTCCTTGCCTTAGGCAAAACGCAAATACAATACAACAATACAATACAGGTACACATTGAGATTTGATTTTCGATCTTTGGGTTTATAAGTTCTAAGATTATGAGTATTGAATATTATTTTAGCAATAATTTGCATGAACAATCGATATGTTTATTAGTTCATGCCTTAATATAATAGCATTGACATGTTAACTATATTTTATCAGAAGTACAATGTTTGTCAGAAACAGGTTTTCAGTTCGTTTTTGTCAGGGTCGTTAATATTATGTTTGGTTTTTTTATCTCGTGATTAACACGTTAAAATACACGCAGTAAATAATTTTTACACTTAAAGTAAAATATTATTCCGTTATTTGAAAAATGTTCGTACTGGGAGCAATGAAAATATAAGTTTGTAATTGTGCCGTCGTGACAAGATTCTGACCTGCGATTTAAAAACGTCTTTTTTTTCTCAAAAGTCGAGAAAGGTTAATGATTGTTGTCTTTTTCGCTAAATTCACTTGTTTTAGAAGTTAATAGAAGTTTTTTAAATGGTTGAAATTGACATCTCTTTTACATTAACCCGAAGTTTTTTAAAAAACATTTTTTTGAAATTTATCCGGTTTTAAGCATAAAGTTAGTGTGTTTTTTTATCTGAGTTTAAAAAAAATTTAAATAGCTGGATGAATTTCACATGGTGTACAGTTCTTGTAAATTTAACTTGATCTCTTGACATTAGAAATTTGGTGTGGTTTGCTATGTCCATTTTGCAATTTTCTCCATGATCATCATTATTTTTTTTGTACATGCACACAGACAACTTTGTTGTGAACAATAAATGTTTTCAGTGAAAATTGATATAAAAAGTCTTCTGGGGGTTTTATTGCAGAGATTTTAATTTTAGTGTAAGATTTTACTAAAAAACATTACTTTAAATCATGGACAATTACAAGACATTTAGTTTTTGAAGTATAAAAAGTCTGAAAACGGTTAAATAAACTAGCAATTTACTACAGACATCTAAACTTTATTACTTTTACAAAATAGAAGAAATCGTCTTACGCAATTGCAAAATAAGTCACAATTCGTATAAAGTATATGTAACTGTGACTCATTTTAAATACGAAACAGGAGCATATTAAATTCAGAATGGGTCACATTTATAGGTGGGCAGGGAGGGGGGGGTTTAAGGGTTATACCCCTCATACATGTGCAAGTTGGTCCGCAGTGGGGGTGTTAAAATCCAAGAAACGCAAAATACTCATATCATTTTTTTTCTGGAGGGCATTTTACCCATATCGTTTTTCTATTTTGAAGAAAAAATAAACATTCATTTTGACCTCAAAACTTAAGTTTGGAGGCAGTTAAAAGTCATTTTAAAGACATTTTGTTCTTTATTTTCCCACTTCTGATTGGGGGGGTTAAACCCCCTTCTCAGAATTTGGGTGGAGAGTTAACCCCCGTGCCTATGTATGCCCTCTCGAAAAAATCCCGATTATACCCGACGCCGACACCCCCCTCTAAATTTTGGGGGTAACTCGGACACCCTCCCTAAAATTTGGGGGGTCTAAGTACTAAAAACGCTATAAATAAGATATTTGAGGTATACTTAAAAAAATTTTTTTGAGACACCTCCCGCCATATTTCGGGGGTCGGGTATACGTATAACCCTCCCCAAATTCGGTGTCACATTCATGTGTATTTTATATTGAATGTGGCTCATTTTGCCATACTAAAGACAGACGCAATTGAGCCAAAAAATAAGATGGAAAATATATATGTCAGCCGTATGGCTTGCTATTTAAAGATTCACACTAAATTTTTTTTGCGATTTGACATTTCATCCTTGCCAGCACAGAAGTACGTAATATTCATGCAAATAATTATTATACCTATAATTATAAATTGATAACCCAGTTTATAAATGTTTAAACACGGGTTTTATAAAGAAAGGAACGCAAAAGTTTTTACAAACAGAACGCAATAAAAACATGTTTCACAATCGTGTTAAATATGTGTAGCAAGCAATGAATGCACAAAATAACGGAATTACGTTTTGTAATATTTAAAATTTATGTAGACGTACTTGCAACTGCAATGGTCTAAACTAAAAAATCTAAGATAATGATAAACTATTTTATATTAATTTTATCCGTTCAAAAATATTTTATTAATAACAAATAACATAAACATATTTATTTACGTACATTTTTTTAGATTTTATTGTGTTACTGGTTTTTCATTCATTGTCGTTGTTTCTTTGGCAAAAAGCAATTTTTGTTCAATCAAGCTTATTTAAGTGTAGTTCCGTTCCGTATTTTATTAAATTACATCACAATCTTCATATCAATTCATCCCCAAAAGAAATTGGGATTTTCAATTGGTGCGTAATTTAAATTTATTAGCAATCAGGCAGGAGCGATGAATGAAGAATAGATAGAAACGGCATTGTGCGGTTTATAATATTTAATTGGCGACAATTGTTGTGCGGTCAGTTATGTCATCTTGATCCGACTCAACCATCCCCCGTTGGAAAGGTATCGACGTTTTCTGTTGTAGCGCCAGGGGGCGGGTCGACCAGCGGGTTTGGGAATGATTTTCTCGCCCTCGACTTCCTCCTCCAGCGGAATGAGTTGGTCCCAGTCTTCCGGCGTTAAAAAGGACCGAGATCGGACGGGAACGACGGACGTAGAGATAAAAAGCAGGAGCGCAACCGCCAGGAAAATTTTCATGTCTTTCTTCTGAAAATTAAAAGCGCGCGTTAGTACGGCACTGCGATACACGCGGTTAATGGTTAATTAACTAACGGTACTTGAGAGTATCCAGGAAATGGCTAATTTTTACATGATATACAAATATTAAACTATACAAGCAATATCATATTTATGCATTTAAAAAAAAGTTAAGATACTTAAATCCTAAGTCTAGAAAAGAAAACCTTGTAACTATAAATATATTGTGGCGAAGCAACCATAGATAGTACTATATCCCAAAAACGGGAATGTCTATTTTTATAGCTTTTTGTGCTTGAACTATACGGTTTTTCCGAAATTTTATTAAAAATATGGTTTACAGCCGGATACGCTCTTGAGTTGTTTATCCTTTAATTGCTCCCAGTAATTCATTTAAATATACATAATTTCTGAAATAAAAATTTGATCAAACTTTACTGGTTCTTAGTGACATTTTGAATTTCAATATAATATGTTAGAAAAAAATTTATGTTCAGTTAAAATTTCCTAAGAAAATTGTATCTTTTACTAAATTAATAATTAGGTTTCATTCGGTTAAAATAGCGCCTTTTCAATCAATTTTTCATTATAAAGTAAGAATTGGATGGATAATATTTAGAAAATATATTTAGAGGCTTTTTTGCACTTCCAATTCAATTTTTTTCAAAATATCGGGTAAATTTAGTTAAGAAGTTTTTAAATGATGTAGTGTTCTGGTCTTCTTGTGTTGTCTTTTTGTTTTTAATTTTTTATTAATTCCCTACAGAATAGTCACAGAGCTTCTATTGCGACATTTCTAATTCCAAAGCCTCCAGCTGTTTATAGATTGTGAAGTGAACCCTAATGAATATTATGCTAAAAATTAAATGACAAGATACCACATTTTTGCAATAACATCATTGTGTTGTGGAAAAAATATTGGGCTCTAACACGGAAAGTAATATTTTAATCTTAACTAATGATTAAGGTTTTTTCTAACAGTTTTCATTTCACAGCGTTCATTGATGAACCAGTTGCAATCTAGAGCAAAAAGTATATTTCTTTTTAATTTTTAAAAATTTTGTTTGAATTCTTTTTTTTTACTTTCCGATTGTAGAGGGCACAGCAACTAATAAGCATTTTCAGTGGCGGGGCATTTTCAGACCGTGCACAGGTCTGGAGTTTTATAACATTTATATTTTTAAAATATTTGAACGAAGAAAATTCGATTAAATGACGAAAAGCAGGAAACAAATGTTGTTTACAAATCATGTTTTTGTTTCGAATATATAATAATCATTGAACAAATTTAAAAAAAAATATTTAATACATTAATAAAATTCAATTAAATTATTGCAAAAATTCTTTCAGTGAGGGTCGATCTGTCAACCTCTTGCAATGATAGTAACACGTTATTGCGCCACCACAGTGATATCGCTCTAGTTTCATAAACAAAATATATAAACAGGAAATCCCGTATTAAATCTAAAAACGTGTGGATTATTATGTGTTTCAAAACACGCGAGATATTATAGTCTTCTAAAAATCCAAGTTTCCACATAAATGAACTATTCCAAAGTTTAAATTTCCCCCGATTTTTTTCAAATTCACATTAAGAAAATTCCCATTTTTTTGGAAGTTTCTAAAATACTCCAAAGATACAAAAAGTTCAAAGCAATTGTTTACTTAGAAAAAGTACTAGTACTCAAAAAATATTTTTGTAGTAATGAGTCTCTGTTAGCAATTATATACTAAAGAAAAGAGATAAAAATAAACATATTTATAGCGAACGTCGCCATTTTTTGATAGCAAGTCTTTTTTATAAAAAAAAGTCTAGGTTTTTGAATAATTTTCCTGATTGTTTTTTTTTTTTTGAAATATCTGAAAAATATTCTGGGTTATAGTATAAAAAATAAAAAGCAGAAATATAATGAAAGGAAAAAACCAGCTATTTTCACTTAGTATTTTGTTACACATAAAATATGCAAAAATAATTTTTAAAAAAACTTGCGGTCTGCTTATAAACAAACTAGAGCCTCTCAGACATGGTGGGCGGGGGGGGGGGGGGGTTGGGGAGTTAGGGTTGGTTCATACTTATGTAAAAACGTCCTTTGGACAAAGTCCAAAGGACGTTTTTATATACGTTTATACGCTGTGTTTGTCCTTTGGACTTTGTCCAAAGGACGTTTTTACATAAGTATGAACCAACCCTAATACCCCCAAAAATCCCGACTACAGCCGAAACGCCCCCCCCAAAAAATGGAGGGTACCCTGGACACATACATGGGCACGGGGGGGGGTTGGGGGGATCAACCCCCTCCCCCCAAATTCTGAGAAGGGGGTTGAACCCCCCCCACTCAGAAGTGGGGGGGGAAAGTTAACCCTCCCCCCAATTTTGGAAAAATGAAGAAAAAAAATGTCTTTAAAATGACTTCTAACTGCCTCCAAACTTAAGTTTTGAGGTCAAAATGAATGTTTTAAGCAATAAAAAGCTCAAAAATGCAATAAAAAGGCCTTTTTGACCTAAAATTAGCATTTTTTACTTATTTTTCCTTTAAAATCAAAAAACGATATGGGTAAAATGCACTCCAGAAAAAAAACGATATGGGTATTTTGCGTTTCTCGGATTTTAATCCCCCCTAATCTGGGGTTTAACCCCCCCCACTCCAGACCAACTTGCCTATGTATGCCTGGACACCCCCCTAAAATTTAAAGGGTCCCAGTTCTAAAAACGCTAAAAATAGGGTATTTGGCGTATACCCCAAAAAATTTTTTTGGGACACCCCCCTCAAATTTGGGGGGTCGGGTATACCCCCCAAAATCAGAGAGGCAGCCCATCTATACTCTCAGAATAGTTTTCTTTTGAAATGTGTAGTTACGAAAATAACCACGCTTAACACTGCACTTCGTTCTAAAAAAAATTTTAAGCTTTTGTTAAAATGTTGGCTTTGAACTTGAATTTCGTTTTTGAGCTAAATATTTTTTTGCTATAATCACTAACACAGTATAAGTTGAATGATATTAAATTACACTTAAAACTAAAATATCAAAGTACGGTTTTTTATTACAAAATCTTGTTTGTGATAGTAAATTTAGACTTAAAGCTATACCCAAAAATAGGCTTTGAAACGGGCTTCAATTGGAAATTATTTCAAAAGAGGATAGAATGTTAAAAAATTGGAGAAAAGACCCCCCTTGTTTTGTTTTTGCTAGAAGGAATGCGACTTTTAGTGGGATTAGAAGCTTAAGGGGAAATGACACTATTCAAACCCTCAAAGTTATATTTTATGCTTACCTATCTACAGTAGGGTGTCCTTTTGGAAAAACGGACAATTTTTCCAATTTTATTTTTGGATTTACTCTGCGTACTCAATATAAAAACATATTTACACGTTTCACCGAAGTGACTGAATTTTTAGGCGTATCCCATAAAATCACTTTTACCCGCTTACGGCCTCTTGTATTTTTTTTACAGTAAACTAAAAAACGCAATTGTTGCTTAAATGTAGATTGCTTTCAAATCATTTGACAATTCTAAACCATACATAAGAACTGAGTTGAAGATTAAGTGAGCTATTAACCCACTCCAAATTCTGAAAAAGAGTGATAACCCCCTTTCCACTCTAAGAGTTCAAAAAAGTGATAATTTCTTTTATTTTTAGAATATTGAATAAAAAATATCTTTAAATGACTTATAAACCCTTCCAAACTCAAGTTCTAAGGTCAAAAAAAGTTTTTTTTAAAAGCAGAAAAGCTCAAAAATTCCAAAAAAAAAAGTTTTTGACCTTATATTGTATTTATATTTCCTCTAAAATTGAAAACAACTATATTGGTTAAGTGCACTTCAGTAAAAATGTTTCTCAAATTTTCACCCTTCTGTGCCCATGTATCAAATCAGTGTAGGTAGACCCAATTTTAAGATCTCTTCCTGTTTCTGTCAATGGTAGGTTGCCACAGGAACCCACAACATTTTGTTAAAAAATATTTTTAAAAATTAATAAAAACGCCGAAAGTTTAATTTACTTACATGCATAATTAAATTAAAATGGCTATCAAGAATATGACACAAAATTTTTTTTCAGTAAATCGATTAAACTCTATATATTATTATTATTATAAAAAATTTTTAGAGAAGGAAGGTGATAAAGAGAAAGAGAAAGAAAAAGAAAAAGAACCACCGAAACCAGAACCAACCAGCTACAACTTAAATAATCCAGCTCGCGTTATGAAGCAACAGGTAACACAAACTTTGATTGCGAATTCCGAAGTTACCACTTTATGTAGAGACTTTGTTCCCAAAAATTATTTTATTAAAACCAAAATATAATATCATCAAATAATTAACCTCTTTCCTTAGTGTTGGACAAAATCAAATAATATTTTAGTTTTAGACATTCGTCAGCAATCTTGATATTTTTTATTGCAAAAAAAACTACTCTCATTTCCTATTGAAGGTTGGAGGCAGTTTTTTTATTTTATTAGCTTTTTGTTTAAACTTCTACTTTTTATGAAACTCGTTTAACATAATTTTTTTCGTTGTTGCCACAACAAGAGCGATTAAGTAAATGTGGATTTGCTTCGTTATATATTTCGGCATAGATTACCAAATTAAATAAAGAGTCGAAATAAAATTCTTAACGTAACAATTGAGAATCATTCTTAAAATATTTATTACGACTCATTTTCATAATCCGAAAATTGCGGTAATCAATCAAGCAGAAGCTTATGTCAAATTAATTTCACACTGCTTATATCCGTTCCGTTGAAACCACGACAATTTATTCTTTTAAAAATTTGAATGGAAGAAGCACGAACACAGGTTTATGGAGTTTTTACAAGGGGAATATGTATCTATTTCTTTGTAATATTTTTTTTATTTTGACAATGCTAAACGGACAGTTTCATTTCGTTGTTAGGAAACCAGAAAGGTGCAATAACACAAAACAAGCATTTTGTTTACTGGTAGTTCAGCAGTAATTTTTAAAACAAAAGAGTCTCAGCTCAAAATTAAATTTCAAAAAAAAAAATGAAAAACATATACCTCATTTTTAGGTCTATACGCTTTTTCCATTTTTACCGAAATGTCTAACGTGGCGGCTGGCTGAAACAGTATTAAAAACCAACAAAAAATGTTTGAAATTAATGGTTCTTTTAGGTTTTGTTTTAAGAGAATACTTGCATTCGGATTTCATCTGTGTTAGAATCATTTCACTACCGTAATTGTAGGGTTTAAAAAAAAGAAGAAATTTTCGCTAGTGGCGTGTAAACCGTGATGCAAGTATTGTGTGAGCTCGAAGTCTATTTAAAAAAAACCTTTAGTTTGTAAGGCTGCAACAATTCCTTAAAAAAAGCGTAATGCTTTTGGATCTTAAGAAATTCGCCAGAAATTTTAAAAAAGCTATTACTTTTTTAAACTTTAGCAGCCAAGAACAAAAAATTATATAATATACAGCCATAGTCAGAAGTTAGTTTTTGTTTTAGCTAAGAGTTATTTCCCTTGCGGACGGGTCAAGATACGAGCCTTTGAAGAGTCTTACGTTGGGTGGAATTATCATGCTGAAAGACAAAAAGGACGGAGAACCGGCGGAATACGTGGAGCAAATTAAATGTAAGTGTCATTTCATCAGCATTAATTATAGCTTCTTTAAAACTACGTTAAATCCTTAAACAAAAATTTTGACACCGAGGAGTGGATAGAATTTTTGGATGTTCATAAAAATTAGTTTGTACTATGAAGAGGAACGCGAACCCGATTTTTCTGACACTACCAATGAACGAAAAAACTTTTTCTACTTATCATAGTGAAATGCGTGCGTTGCAAAGTGGGCGTTGTTTTCTGAGGAAAAATTAAAAATAAAATCAAAGTATTTTTTTAAACCACTAGGAGTATCACCTGGTAAGCAAAAGTATAGTCTATATTATATTATAACCAAAAAAGAGCATTATGCTCTTTTCTGGTTTTAATATGAAAACCACTTTTTTTAATTGGAGCTCTAGAAGAAATCTAACCGCAAGCGTAAATGGGCAAAAAGGGAAGTTATACGATACCTCCCTCCTAAAAAAAGAAAAAAATCTCGAAACTGTCGAGCGCTAAAACTGATTGTGAACCAAATTGCTGCTGCCTCTTTTGTTAAGGAATAGGCTTATTAGAAGGTTGATAAAAGTCGAAGCTACATATAGCTATAGATAAACATGGTTTCAAGAGCCAGAAAGGTCTTTCTTTATCCATAGTAAATGACATTTTAAATTGTACGATGAGTTCCTTGGGGGAGGGTTCGGATACCTTTCACTGGCTCTCTATGTATATCATATGGGTTTGATCTTGGCTGTACACCTAGAGAGGGCGTTTTATGTCTAAAGGAAAACACTTTTAAACTATTAATTCATTTTTTAAAGCTTAATACTACATTTTCTTGTGTAAAATATGCTATTTAGCCATAAAAAAGGGTGTTAATAATTAGCGTTTTAGGAAAAAAAATGAGGATAAATACTTTAAATTTTTTTTGACAGTGAAGGATTCAGTTCTAAAATTCCAGAATGGTCAAGATAAAAAATTGAAGAGAGAGGGGAAGTCTTGAGATTTGTTTGGGAGGACTTAAATTTTGAGGCTAGTGACAGTAGAAACCATCCTGCCCCTAGTCATACATGGGCAAGTTGGTCCGGAGTGTGTGTGTGGGGAGGGGTTAAACCCCAAATTAGGGGAGGGGGTTAAAATCTGAGAAACGCAAAATACCCTTATCGTTTTTTTGGAGTGCATTTTACCCATATAGTTTTAAGATTTTAAAGAAAAAATAGGTAAAAAACGCTTATTATAGGTCAAAAATCCCTTTTTATTGTATTTTTGAGGTTTTTACTGTTTAAAACATTCATTTGACCTCAAAACTTAAGTTTGGAGGCAGGGACGTAGCCAGGATTTCGGAAAGGGGGGTTGTACTCCAAATTTTCAAAATACCGTACAAAAACACTAAAAAAAGGTAAAATTTTTTGCGCTTCACGCTCAGTGTTTCTTTTTGCTGTTATTTGCACTATTTTTTTAAGTTAGACTTGAAAATTTTTTTAAAAATCGTCTTTGAAATTCATTAGAAACATCACTTAAAAGTTGTAAAAAGGTATATAAATGTCGAGCGCTGAGCGGAGCGAAGCGCGAGAAAAAATTTTAAAATTGTTCTCTTGGGACCCCCAAATTTTTACCTCCGCCAGCCCAAAAGGGGGTTACAACCCAACCCCCATAACCATAGGTGGGCAGCCTCCGGGATTTTTTTTTTGGGGGGGTATACTCGACCCCCGAAATTTGGGGGGAGTGTCCCCAAAAAAATTTTGAGGTATATCTTAAATACCCCATTTTTAGCGTTTTTAGTACTGGGACCCCCCAAATTTTAGAGGGGGGTGTCCGGGCTACCCCCAAATTTGAGGGGGGGGGGTGTCGGTTATAGTCGGGATTTTCGGATGTATAACATCCAATTCCCCCCTTGTGCCCATGTATGCCCCTAACCCCACTTCTTCCTATTTTTATTTATACATATACGTATACGTGTTTGCAGACAGGTGGTAAAAAAAGGCAAATAAAAAGTGAAATTTAAGGAGCCTAATGCGAGAAATATTGATTTTTTTGTATTATAATTATTTTATTTTTAATTTTCAGCATCTGCTGCGTTGAAAACGGAAAGCGATGAGGGTGACGAGCCAGAGCCCCCTGAACCTTTTGAATATAAAGAATAAAACTCGAAATTAGAATAACTGATTTCGCATGCAATTCACGGTTAAGGCTCAGACCTGTGCACTGCCCCCCGGGGTTATAAGGGGGGCAATTCCAAAACGAAGGGCACGGGGGGCAGACCTGTGCACTGCCCCCCCGGGGTTAAAACGGGGGGGGCAATTCCAAAACGGGGGGAGGGCACGGGGGCCCACTTTTTTGAAACGGGGGGCAATAAAACGGGGGGGGCAAGCAGGGGGAAAGAAAAAAAAAGAGAAAAAAAGGAGAAAAAAAGAGAAAAAAGAAGGAAAAGGGAAAAAAGGGACAAAAAAAGCGAAAATAAGGTAAAAATAGGTCTAAAATGGCTTAAAATACATTGAAATAGGCTAAAAACTGCAAAAATTTCGCGATTATGGCGTCATAATAGGTAAAAAATAGCGTCATAATTTTAGGGTACTTTTTCATCTTTTGGCGGGGGGGGGGGGCAATAAAACGGGGGGGGGGGGGCAAATCCTCCAATAAAAACGGGGGGGGCATTTTCAGACCGTGCACAGGTCTGCGGGGGGGAAAGCTTTTTTGAAAACGGGGGGCAAGCAGGGGAGAAAGAAAAAAAGAGAAAACAAGAAAGGAAAAGGGAAAAAAAGGGACAAAAAAAGCGAAAATAAGGTAAAAATAAGTCTAAAATAGCTTAAATTGCATTAAAATAGACTAAAAACTGCAAAAATTTCGCGATGATGGCGTCATTATAATAGGTAAAAAATGGCGTAATAATTTTTGAGTACTTTTTCATTTTTCCGCCGGGGGGGGGCAAATCCTCCAATAAAGCGGAGGGGGGCATTTTCAAACCGTGCACAGGTCTGAAGGTTGGTTCATACTTATGCCAAAACGTCTTTTGGACTTTGTCCTTTGGATTTTGTTCAAAGGACAACGTGTTCATACTTTTTGTCCTTTGAACTTTTCCCTTTGGATTTTGTCGTTTGGACTTTGTCCAAAGAACAAATTTCAAGTAGCATTCATACTTCTTCAAAAGGAAAGAGTCCAAAGGACGTTTTGGCTTTTCTAAAATTGTCCTTTGGACAAAGTCCAAAGGACGTTTTGTCATAAGTATGAACCAGCCTTTAGGCTTTGTTGTGCAATTGTTTAATTTCAGTTTGGTTTCTAAAATGCGCAAATATCTTTAAACTGTTAAAATTGTTTGTTTCGAAAGAATTGAATTATATTGCATAGGTAGGTTGTTTTTAAACCGTTTTTTATTAATTTTTGTATTTCATTTTACTCCTGTACTTATTGCATATTTATTTGTTTATTATGTATGAGAACAGAAAAACAGTAAACCAATAGTTTCTAATTTCATCTAGTTATTTTTTAGGACTCAATTTAAGTGAAATAATATTGGGTCAAAACAAACTTAAAAAAGACGGTTTGTAATTGGGCCGTTTATTAGTTTATCGTTAATCTACAAAACGATCGCTTTTTAGTATCCATAGTGTATTGGTTAAAATTAAACCATCATTTACAATGTGTGCTTGGTCTACTTATGTTTTACATTTATTTTTTAATTCTACATTGTTAAAGGGCACCTACACTATTTTCTCAACAATCACGTACTAAAAAGTGAATATGCCAAATCTGCAAAATTTTCTAGATAAAATATGAATATTATGATTCTGTGTTTTTTTATATTTAACGGTGTTATTCTGTGTGTGAAGGCTAATCATAATCAAAAAACTATTATTTCTAATTGAACCATAGTAATTAAACCGTTCAATTTTCGTATAACATGTGTAGTAGGGTCATGCATTTAATTTAGGCACTTTTTCAAGTTTTTATTACATATCTTATCATAACTTGGTCCCAAATTTGAATTGAGAAATGATTGATAGCTCGTTAGAAACTAGATAAATGGGCGAAAAAAGGACAGTCATAACATCATCTACCAATTTTTTCGTCGGCTGTAGTAACTTCTTGAAGGAAAATGGGCAAAAGGTGCATTTAATTTCGGCACTTTCGAAAATGCATTTAATTTCGTCACTTTAATTTAGTTTTTAATTTTTCACTCAGATAAAAACAAATTAGAGTAAAAATAACCAACATGGCAGTAAATGTAGCAGTCAACTTTCAAATAAGCCATTAAACATAAACATTAATATTGACCTAAAAAACAAGAAAGTTATAGCCTGAAGAAAAAAGTGCCGAAATTAAATGCACCAAACGAATTTTCCAAAGTGGCCATTTTCGATATCGTCCCTTATAAAACGAAATTTACGTAGTTGTTGATTGTTATGCATATCAGTGTGTTCAGAATAAGAAAATACACAACTTTGTGATATAAAACTTTTTGATCAAAGAAATCTGAAAAAAGTAATGGCCGAAAAACGCTTTTAAAAATGTCCAAAAAGTGCCGAAATTACATGCATTACCCTATATGCAGACTCCAGCTTAATATTTACTATAAGTATTTGAAGGCGTTAATAGTAACTATCGTGCTAAATATCCACGTGTTAATGAAACGGTAAGTGGTTTAACCACAATATATATTTGATTTAAGTACACACGATGTGTTTAGAAGCAAAGTTAAGTTTTGTGTTATAAAAGCAGTTCCAAAACTTGTTGAAAAGATTTAAATAAAATTTAAGTTTTACATTTACTCGATTTTTTTTTAAATTGGAAAAATTTAGTTTTAAACATGTGATAATAAATTATGACACCTTGCACTGGAACTCGGTTTATACATGAAGTATGCAATATACATAAGCGTCGCCATAATAGATAATTACCGTATTTCCTGCTTATCTTTCGTAGTATGCAGATCAACTGATCGAAAGCGCGCAGCGCAAAATTTCGATCGGTTGATCTGCATACTACGAAAGATAAGTAGGAGATACGGTAATTATCTATTATGGTGACGCTTATGTATATATTGCGTACTACATGTATAAACCGAGTTCCAGTGCAAGGTGCCTATTGTTTTTTTTCTACCGGTGTAATGTTTGTTGCTGTTTTCAATAAATTTTTTCGAAATATGTTCATACATAGTTAAAGAAGAATGTAATGTCGTGAAAAAATTATAGTATCATTCATTTCAAATTATAATATTTTTGCAAATTGTTTCTTTTTTCAAAACTTATTTAAAACGCTAGAAATAGTTTTAAAAATGCAGTTAAAGTAATTAAAATGTATTTCTAGCTTATATAAGCTTAAAATGGCTTATTTAAGAAGCGGAACTCCGGAGTTTTGAAAAAAGTATTGATTTTGGATTATTTTAAGTAAAAGTAAAAGTAATTTGAAATATTTTAATTTAAGTAAAGTAAGAGTAAAAGTAATTTGTAAATTTTTAATTTAGTAAAAGTAATGGTCAAAAATTTATTAAGTAAAGTAAAAGCAAGAATATATAACACAAGAGAGTGTCCGACTGTACACAAAATTTTTGACCAAAATTTTGCGAGAAAATTCGCACTTTTAAATTTGTGTGCGACTTTTCTCGCAAAAATCCGCCATTTTCTGCTAGTTTTCCCGCGCTGCGATTTTTAACACAGTGTTAGTTTTCTCGCAGTGGAGACTGCTACTTCTTTCGCACGCTTTTTTGCTTTATTCGCACTGCGATTATTTTCGCACTGCGAGTCTGGCAGCAGAACAAAAAAAATAAAAACAAAACGGAGCAAAAATTTTGTGTTTAACTGATTAAAAGTCGTTTTTTTTACCTTGGGATGTTAAACTTTTTTAGTTTTAATAAAATAAAGTAACTTTCCGATGTTTTAAAATTAAGTAAAACAAGTTTCGAAGTGTTTTACTCCATTGAAAATGACTCCCAGCGTCTGTATTTCTTTTGTTGCGCAGCCAGACTCGCAGTGCGAAAATAATCGCAGTGCGAATAAAGCAGTAAAGAGTGCGAAAGAAGTCGCAGTACCCACTGCCAGAAAACTAACACTGTGTTAAAAAACGCAGCGCGGGAAAGCTAGCAGAAAATGGTGGATTTTTGCGAGAAAAGTCGCACAAGAATTTGAAAGTGCGACTTTTTTCGCAAAATTTTTGTCAAAAATTTAGCGTACAGTCGGACATTCTCTTGTGTTATATATTCTTGGTAAAAGTAAGACCTATTTTTTAAGTAAAAGTAAGAGTAATTAAGTATAATAAAAGTAATTTTGGAACGGAGCAAAACCGGTTTTGGAACTCCAGAGCTCCGTTTTAAAAATTTTAGCTAATTTTATGTATGAATTATCATTTTAATAAGTTTTTTAGTCAAAATAACTGGTTTTAGCGTGTTAGCGGCTTAAAAAAATTGTCTTTTGCCATTCACTTTACAACAAGCCCATAGGGAATCTACCCCTTGAAATTACTTAAATTAGGTATTTGCAGAGGAAAATCCGAGTAAGAGTAAAAGTATTTAAAATTTCAAAAGTCGAGTAAAAGTAATTGAAATTTCAAAAGTCTAGTAAAAGTAATCCAAAATCCGTTACTTTTATTACTTTAAGTAAAAGTAACTTTTTACAACACTACGGAGATCCCTCCATTTTAATGGCCGGAGTTCCGGAACATCATATTGGAGGGCAGGAACATCACTAATTGCGACATGAATTTGTTATTTTTCTATAAAAATTTTTTACGGATTTTTTTAAATATTTTCAGCTAACTTTCGCAAACGCATCTAATTTTCTTTTCAAGACTTTGGACAAAGTAATTTATTGATTTTCGTATTTTTACGGCCGGAGCTTAGTTAAGGGGGATGCATCTATATTAATTCAAAGCACCAGGAAAAGTTTTTTGTTCGCCTAAAAAACATATGTAAAACCTTGGCTACAAAATATATGATAAAAAAACTACAAAAATACTAACTTGGCATGATTTAAAATTGTTCCTATTTTTCAGATAATTGAATGAACATATTTAATTATAACGAATTTAATTTTGCAGTAGAAGCGCAGACCCAAAAATTTCTTAAGCGCTATTAAAAAAATAAAATAAAAGTCATTACAAACATTTGCAATTTGTGGAATAGTGGTTCTAGAATATGTTTTATCTATAATTTGTCTTGTAATTTGATTAAATATCAGTATACAATTAGAAAACAAAAATCGTAAATCTATCAAACGATATTTTGGTTTGTTAAATTCAGAAAATTGCATAGATTCTGAGGTCGCATTCTGACGCAACACTTACATTTACCTCGATAAATCCATTCCAATGAAAATAAAAATGATAAATATTTATTGTAAAGTAATAACACTTCCGCATATGGGAGAGAAAATGATTGCAATGATTTTTTTTTAAATTTTTTTTATCGCGCCACAAAACCACCGCGCAAAATCAAATTTTCTGTCAATGCGCGTATTTTATTTTTTATTAAATTAATCCTACCAGAGAAAATATTTACCCACGTCTTACGTTGGATAAATTCTTATTACTTAAAACAATAGAAAAAAATTACTCCGGTTTTAACCTGGGTAAAATTGATTTTTCACTCGCATCCTTAAGCACGATAAAAAAAGTTATCCAGCGTTATCGGATAACTTTTAACCGCGCGTCAGAATGCGACCCCTGGTTTTGTGGTATACGGCTATATTGCCGTATGGCTTGCAAAAAAGTATTATGTAACAAATTGAAATTAATATTTGAACTCTTTTCACCGCAGTACTTATTTTAATAAGAACTTGTTTATACAATTATTCGTTTCAAAAAGCCAGGTAAATTCTTGGGCTAAAAATTAGCCATGATTACTATTTCACTCATAAGTAAATACACATAGGATAATCTAAATTACAGTAAATAACAAACCAGACGTGGCTGGTTTGTTCGTACACTGAATAAAAGTAGGGGGTTATGTAATAATCGATCACAATCACAACAACAGCAATATAGCGTCATTTTTATCAACTAATCAAAATCTAAAGTATTTGTAGAAGTTGTATTCTGAATTATTGCTGTGCTTTAAGTTGTTTATTTGATTGATTACTGTATGACCCTCTATTTTTTTATATAAACAAATAAATCAGGTTTGGTTTCTTTTTAGTTATTTTTACATTAGTACCATAAATTTTGTAGTGAATTAAAAACACAACAAACAGCACAATAGATGCTTTAAAAATTCTTTAACGCTGTTCATTCTATAATTTTAGAAATCACAAGAATTTAATCCAATCAATTCACAAGATTCGGGTAAGAAACTTAGTAAGTTTGTTCTAATAAATTTATTGATTTCAGCTTACATTAACAAATTTGATCATTTGCACAAGTTTGAGTGTTTTATCTACAAATTTTAATAAATCTGAAATCCAGAACCAAATCATTAAAAAATTCTCTATTTCTTATATCGAAATATGATATTTTTCCCTAACAATGATAAGGGTTGTTCTTTGAAGAAATAAGTTAAATGAGCTAATGATCTGTTATGTCATCTTATATTTATAAAAAAAAACTATTTGTCTGACTGAGTTTTTTGAATACACTTTAATTTGATTCTGTAAAATTTATTAACAAAATGTCCTTAATTTTAACTCGTGTCCCATTTATCCCAACAGAATAATTTTGTATGGCCGATGTAGGCTGGCCATATAGGTTAACCCTATCTCATTGTCTAAAGTCCAAATGCTAAGACGCTAAAGCCCTATCCTACCCCGAGAAATTTCAGAAAATTTAGGAACGGTCCACTAATTGTGTGTTAATTACGTGTTGTTTAAAATTTGATAAAGTTTTTCTTAAATTATAAATTTTCTTAAATTTTTATTCAAATTGAATTAATTGTTATGTTAATAATTTCATAAATATTTGTTATAAATACAAGCTAATAAAGTCTTACCCAGTTACATAGGAGTTTGGCTGTATTAGCTTTGGTTTATTATTAGTTTTCGTAGCCAAAGATCAAGTTATCTCATTAATAAAAGGCATACAATGTGATTTCTAAAAAAAACTGAAAAATGAAACATTATGCAGTTTTTAATAACTTGCCATCATAGCACGTAGTTAACATACATTTAGTAAATCAATAAGTCCTTTAGTTCTAAAACAAATAATTAAGAAATTATTAAGTTTTATGACTGACTTAAATTTGGTTGGGTCAGCCTTAATTTCGGCCACCGGTTGTTATTTTTGCCAATTGCAAAGTTATGAAATGAACAGTTTATAGCTTGATAGATGACATGACTATCTATCTAGCCATACGTAGTTCATGTGGTGACATTGCGCAAAGCAAAAATAACGGAAGGTTGCTGAAATTAAGGGATGGTCGAATTTAAGTTAATTACCATAATAGCAGAAATATAACTAACAATTTGGAAGATTGATTGTATCAACAATATATAACACAAGAGAATGTCCGACTGTACACTAAATCTTTAAACAAAATTTTGCTAGAAAAGTCGCACTT
Organism: Microlaimidae sp. YZB2_3; assembly: GCA_030248175.1. Lineage (NCBI taxonomy): Eukaryota > Metazoa > Nematoda > Chromadorea > Desmodorida > Microlaimidae > Microlaimidae sp. YZB2_3. The sequence goes on along the minus strand of JASAMX010003960.1, from coordinate 15,281 downwards.
TCGAACTTTTGTGCGAGTTTTCTAGCAAAAATCCGCCGTTTTCTGTTAGTTTTCTCGCGCTGCGATTTTGGACACAGTGTTAATTTTCTTGCGTTGGGGACTGCGACTTTTTTTGCACTGAATACTGCTTTATTCGCACTGCGATGATTTTAGCACTGCGAGTCTGGCTACACAACAAAAAAATACAAACGCTGGTAGTCATTTTCAATGGGATGAAACACTTTGAAACTTGTTTTATTTAATTTTAAAACGTTGGAAAGTTACTTTATTTCATTAAAACTAAAAAGTTTTTACATCTTAACGTCAAAAAAAACGACTTTTACTCATTTAAACACAAAATTTTCGCTTCGCTTTGTTATTATTTTTTGTTGTGCAACTAGACTTGCAGTGCGAATAAAACAGTATTGAGTGCAAAAGAAGTCGCAGTCCCCACTGTAAGAAAACTAACACTGTGTTAAAAATCGCAGCGCAAGAAAACTAGCAGAAAATGGCGGATTTTTGCGAGAAAAATCGCACACAAATTCGAAAGTGCGACTTTTCTAGCAAAATTTTGGTCACAAATTTAGTGTACAGTCGGAAATTCTCTTGTCTTATATATTCTTAATTGTATATACCTATAGACACCTTGCACTGAAACTTAAAATAAACATAAGATATAGAACACACAAACATAGGTCTGTACGGAAAATACCGTAATCATGCAAATGTTCCCTGATTATTGAATAGTGGCGGCGTTGACAGGAAATAAATAACCCGCTTAAATAGGGTAGTGCATTTAATTTTGGCACTTTTTCGTTTTTCCAATGTAGCTTTTCACTGTATGGCCCGATGTTCATGTTTGATAGCTCATTTTAAAGCTTTTACCATATTGCGTTGCGTCATAAAAGTTTCACTGTACGAAAACTGTTTTTTTTTTACTTAATTAAATGAGTTTTTGAAAAAATGGAAAATTGACGAAATTAAATGTATACATTTAATTTTGGCACTTTACAAACAATCGATTGTTTCTCAGTCAAAAAATCATCATTTTCAAAAATTTAAAAGCCTATCTCCAGACAGTTTTTTTATTTAAGCTTCTACTTGCTTTTCAACGTGTAACTGGCAAAAAGTTAGTGCTAAAATGCCAAATGGTATCAAAATGAGCAAAATTTGGGAAAAAAGTGCATTTAATTTCGGCACTTTTTAAAAGGACCCCCTTAATTGAGTTTAAGTGCAGTGCTATGACCCCTACACACTTCAACGTTGTCTTTTAACTATTTACAACTACAATATAACACGCGACCACTTAATTCAACCCGTTTTTACCTACAGCAATATGTGTGCCGAAATTACACTATTTTATTTTATAACGATTGCTCACCACAGACGCAACGTAGAACCACGGGGACTAAAAATTCGGAAAATAGACTAAATTTTACCAGGACAGTTTAATTTTTAAACCAATTTATTGCGTATTCATGAAATGTCCATGTTCTAAAAACGAGTAACAATTTTATTTTTTGTAAATCACACAATTTCACTTTAAAATATCATAACATAACAAATAAAAAGCTCACGACAGTCATCTTCATATAATTAGCTCTCATTTGAGCTATCAAACGTCGTATTCCATCAAGGATTACCAAAGATATAGTCCAAAATCAAAAATGCCCAATTTGGAAAAGTGCCGAAATTAAATGCACTATCCTAACATCTGTAGCCATAATTTTTTTTATTTTTACATACAAATCTTAATTACGTTTTAAAACAGACAATTTCTAATATAAATCAACATACATAGTCAGTGTGATGTCATTATTAAACACCCTAGGGTTTCGTCTTTTGCCTTTCGTCTTTTTAAAAAAAAAACATTTGCATGATTACGTTTTCCTCACAGTTGCAGTGTTTGTGTGTTCTATATCGTATGTTTATTTTAAGTTTCAGTGCAAAGTGTCTTCACACTTTAGTTTTTTAAAGGAAGAATCCGGCCGCGGTTCATTTTAGTAGTATCAGTATGTCCTATACTTTGTTTATTAAACAAATGGGCACCCGATAAGGCCTGGGCCCCGTCTGACGGCAATGCGTCAGGCTGCAAGACGCCACCTAGAGATTACGTAACCGAGGTTGCGTGTTGCGGTAGTTCTTTTGAATTTAAATCCACAAGTTTCCGGAATGGTGAGACCACCACATACACCAACACCGACCTTTTTAGAGACACAGAGTTAATTTAACGGGCTTAAATTTCGCCATTTTGACTTATGAAAATAAAGAACTCATAAAATCCTGGATAGTTAAAAACTTTATAACGAGTACTTTTCCAGATTATGAGGTTTGTATCCAACTTAAAATTTTTGGAGGTATTATCCAAAAAAAACCCATTTTTTTAATTTTGGACTAATCCACCAATTGAAATGGAAGGTGTTGTGCACTGGCAACAATAGGAAAGTTCATAGGCAACCCAACTCTTGTGTCCTTAATGATTTACAATTCATTGCCATGCACTTGTGAAAAATAAATATTATTGTTGTTACAAAAATATTCCAGAATTACATATTACTGAATTTCTCAATTTCTCAATTTCATTCAAAAACCCGCATTCATAACACACGATAATACTAAAAATGAAAAAAAAAACACACAAAAAACAACATAGGGTAGTGCATTTAATTTCGGCACTTTTTCGTTTTTCCAATGTAACTTTTCACTGTATGGCCTGATTTTTATGTTTGATAGCTCATTTTAAAGCTTTTACGATACTGCGTTGCGTCATAAAAAATTCACTGTACGAAAGTTGTTTTTTTACTTAATTAAATCAGTTTTTAAAAAAATGGAAAATTGCCGAAATTAAATGTATGCATTTAATTTCGGCACTTTACAAACAATCGATTGTTTCCTAGTCAAAAAATCATCATTTTCAAAAATTTAAAAACCTATTATTATCTCCAGACAGTTTTCTTTAATTTAAGGTTTTACTTGTTGTTCAACGTTTAACTAAAAAAAAGTTACAGCTAAAATGCTAAATGGTATCAAAATGAGGAAAATTTGGGAAAAAAGTGCATTTAATTTCGGCACTTTTTAAAAAGACCCCCGTAATCGAGTTTAAGTGTAGTGCTATGACTCCTACACATTTCAACGTTGTCTTTTAACTATTTATAACTACAATTTACCACCCGACCACTAAATTCAACCCGTTTTTACCTACAGCAATAGTGTGCCGAAATTACACTATTTTATTTTATAACGATTGCTCACCACAGACGCAACGTAGAACCACGGAGACTAAAAATTCGGAAAATAGACTAAATTTTACCAGGACAGTTTAATTTTTAAACCAATTTATTGCGTAATCATGAAATGCCCATGTTCTAAAAACGAGTAACATTTTTTAAAATTATAAATCACACAATTTCACATGAAAATATCATAACATAACAAATAAAAAGCTCACGACAGTCATCTACATATAATTAGCTCTCATTTGAGCCATCAAACGTCGTATTCCGTCCAGGATTACCAAAGATATAGTCCAAAATCAAAAATTCCCAATTGGGAAAAGTGCCGAAATTAAATGCACCACCCTATTTCCGACTGCTTATTGGCTACGTGAAATGTTGACCTATTACAACCATTAGAAAAGCTCTAAGGTGGAACTTATGGGGTAACATAGCCAATAAGCAATGGCGATCTCGACAAATTCCATAAAGATTTCATTTGCTGTCTGAACTTTAACCTGCGCTATAAAACCGTTTTTCTTCCCGCAGCTAAAAGCCAGCCGTGAAATCGCGCAGTTTCACAGCGTACGACAGTTGGTGATAAAATACTAACGTCAAGACATTCACGAAATTCTATGGATTAACTTTTCTTTTTATTTTAAAGCTCATCGCGCTTTATTGATTGGGCTCCGGGTGTCCGGTGTATCCCAACGACGAATAAAACCCCGCTTCGTGACTGCAAACACAGATTGTAGAGACATCTTTCGACAATGTGGAGCCTTCGATATGTTTTTTTCTTACACATTCGCTTAACAACAAAGATTGCTTATAAATTTGTCTATCAGTACGATAACTTTTTCAAACATTAGACTTGAATATTTTTAAAAAATTTTTTACGATATGGGTATATGGAAAGAGGACAAGTATGTATTGAATTAAAAAAGCCAGTTAATCGAAAGAGCATCAAATAGTTATTTCAATCAATTTTATAAAAATGAATCTTAGTTACCCAAAAAAATTAATTTTAAATTGGTTTTAATATGATTTTTAACCAATCCAAAAGAACAAAATAGGGAGATTACACTGTGAATTAGACTGTGAGATTAGAGATTAGAGATTACACTGTGATTCTACAATGAACAAAAAAATTCACCACATGATTGAAAACTGTAGGACCTAATTAATTTTTTATAATGCAAACTATGTGGTAAATTTACTCAAAAAAATTAGCATACCAAAAATGTGCAAGCATCGCGATAGCTTCCAGTTAGACAGTCAAGTCATGTAGTATGTGGTATACTTAATATTTATCTTTATATTTTAAAAATTTTTGAGCAAACCTTAACAGGGAAAGCTTTTTGTCAATTGACTGCAACATATCTATGGGTTTGGTTTTAGATTTCACCATTAAATCTATTAATTCTGCAAGCTCGATTAAAGAGTAGTAGTCTGCTTCTTTTCTTAGGGATTTGGGTTCATACTTTTTAGAAGATACTATTATGATTTTTTTTATTACTTATTTGATTATCAATTATTGATATTATTTTAAGTGTTAATATTACTAAAAAATAACTCAGGTTTATTGCGTTCAAGTATAAAAAAAATTAATGGACCTATCTAGCATTACAAAATTTTGGGTCCGCGGTCCCACCGCGAAATCAGAATTCGTTATGAAACCAATGATTTTTACCAAATTTTTTCGGAAACCGAAGATTCAACAGCAGTATTAAAACAATATTTAATACTTTTGTCAACTTCTGACCATTATTTAGGGCTATTTTAAGCATTAATAAAGTTTTTCATATATAAATTTATTTCGGTTAACCAGAAAAAAAACATTTTGTAATGCTTTTATATAATACAAAAAAGCATGTCAAAATTTATCAAATAGATGTTTTCTTATTTGCAGTATTTCTAATTTCAAAAATAATACAACAAAATGCATTTAATTTGAAAGGAACTTTGTTTCGTGGTAGGACCGCCGACCCAATTTTTGTAATGCTAGGTAGGTCCATTGCAATGTGTTTTTGCAATGTTTGTTATTATTTTAAAAAAATTCTTGCTGTTTTTTTTAATCCGCACTTAAAAAACGCGTGCCTAAATTTTAAATTTTTTCTGTTGTGTCTTTTTTTAATTGTTAGGTCCGCAAAAACCAGATGCCTAAATTTTTAATTTGTTTTTGTCGTGTATCTTTTGTTTTTTTAAGCAAGCCTATCTAAGCACAGTATCTGGACTTGCAATGACACGTATTGTGCTTTGTGCATCAATTTGATACGTAAGCTTAAATATGCATATTTTCTATACAATAAAAATCTAAAAACAACAGAAAAAGTATGAACCCTAACTTAAGTTGTTTCAGAGTGTGAAGGTCCTCCGGCAAAACTGTGTCAGCCCCATCCCGCATATAATCCAGTATGTATTCAAACAAACGACCATTTCTATCTGCAAAAACAAAATTGCATTGAATCAACTGTTAACACTGAGAGATATGCGCTGAAAATATCAAATCATTTGTAGGTTTTGCAATGCTTAAACAATTTTCCCGAAAAAGATAATTTTATTGTTTTAAATGGGTTGAAGACTCCACCAAAAATGTCAATATGAATTAGTTTACTAAATGTGCCGTGGTCAATATTCTACCAATGTTATAAGTCAAAGGATGAGTTTCACGGAATAAGTTTTAATCCGTTCCCGTAATTGCCTTTTCATCGGTTACAACCGTGAAACGTTCGTGCGACCTACGTCATACTTCCGTCATACATAATTTTTTGCGCGAGTGGTGCCTAGTGAGCGAGCAAATTGAAATGGTAAAAGCGGTACGGTGGCAATATGCAGATTTTTGTCACGGATACAATGTATTATGTAGGATATTTCATGTTGCAAAAATTTGCATATTGTTACCAACTTTAACCATTTCAATTTTCTCGCTCACTGGGCACTATTCGCGCACAAAAAATTATGTATGACGGAAGTAAAACCTAGGTCATGCGAAGAGCTTACGTACGACAATTGTCATACAAAAATACCACCACCGTGAGACGAAGGGTTCACCTTTGTCGTACGAAGGTCTCACGGTTGTATCGGTGGTAAAGGCCATTAGGGGAACGGGTTAAAGATTAATGAATGATTAGATTTTTTTCAATTGTTTAAATTATATTTGTTACCTACATTATAAAAATAAAAATTAATTTAAATTACCTACATTATAAAAATTGATTATTAGGTTTGAAAGCGTAGTTTAATTAATATCAAATTAAATACTAACGGTATATGTAAAACTTGGGATCCGATAATAATATTTCAATTGGCTAACATATATCTCAAATTTCTTAAAAACTTAAGGCACCTTGCACTGGAACTCGGCTGATACATGAAGTATGCAATAAACATAGGAAGTCACCGTAATGGATAATTACCGTATTTCCTACTTATCTTTCGTAGTATGCAGATCAACCGATAGAAATTTCGCGCGCTTTCGAAGGTTGATCTGCATACTACAAAAGATAAGTAGGAGATACGGTAATTATCCATTAGGTGACTTCTTATGTTTATTGCATACTTCATGTATAAACCGAGTTCCAGTGCAAGGTGCCTAATAAAAAACTTTTAATAATTTTAAGAATATGGCTGTTTAAAAACATCAACACATTAATTCTTTAGTGGGCCGACCCTGTAGCAGTTACACCTACATTGCCAAAATTTTTGATGTTTCTTTGTTTTTCATTTTCAAAATGTTAGTTTTTTGATGGTCTATTTTGCTACCGATTTTTGAAGATTTTTGCAATTTAAATGTTCAAATGTTATGTACTTAATTTGAGAGTTTAAACATGATTAAAGGCATTATATAATATTTAGATTTTCTTGCAAAACTTATGCTTATGCAACTCACTATATCTTAAGTTTTCTTACATGACACTTGTACAACTCATTTGAAACAATTGATAATCGTTTCCAGGGGATTAGTTAATAATTTAAATTCCTAAAAAATGATTTTGTTCTATTTAGTTTAGTGCATACTTTCGGGAGGAACTGCCATACAATGCGGACAAAAAGTTATTTATCGGTGTTCACGAAACCGGTCATTCTCACCGAGCGTGTCATGAACATCTCTTTAACTATAGACGTTTAGATTTTGTTAAACGCAAGTTTAAAAAAAACAGAAAATTTTTATCAAAACTAACCTAGTTGTACGAAAATTCAACGAGTTATTAGCAAAATTTAAAAACCGTTCAAGCAGCTTTGCTTGTTTTCTTGAAAAAACAAAGAATACTTACTTCATAGTCATGATTTGCTTATGACACGCCGGCGAGGCTTCGCCCGTTTTGTGATTAGAGCTTAAAGTGTAAAGACAAAACTAAAACACTGCGGTACACAACATTTTACATTCATAACGTACAACATGTAATCAACCCCAAAAATTAAAACAAATTAAAAAATAAAATATTGCAAATAACAAATAAATACACAAAAATAACGATGGTTTTATTTATGGGAAATATAAATTTTATTGAAATGATCACAATAAACTAAATATTTGAAAAGATTTTATTCATAAAACTAAAACTTTTCGGCCTAAATTTAGGGCCATCTTCAGCAAAAGTATCTAAAACAAAAACTTATAAAACTTAATGTGGATTGTTCTATAATTTGTATTATCATATTTTATAAGATTTTTGTTTTAGATACTATTCCTAAAGATGGCACTAAGCTTAGGCCTAAATGTTCAAGTTTTATCAATAAAACATTCTAAATCTTGCTATTTTATGATTATCACTACATTGATATAAAAAAGTATACATTGGTATAAAAAATAAAATATACAATATACAAAAATTATAAAAAATAAAATATAAATATTATATAAAAAAATAAAATATACATTGATATAAAATTAATAAGAAAATACGACTTTGAAATAAAAACAAATATTTTCTATCGCTTCGACCACAAGGAATTAGATTGTATATTGTATTGTACTCGAAAAAAATTTCCATAGGTTATTTTGGAGAAGGCATAAGAATAGAAAAATTTAAATACGTCTCACTCATTTTTTAATAATAACGATACACTGATTGTTAATATTGTTTTTTGTTTAAAAGTGTTTTGTTTAATCTTTTAACGATACTTGCAGAAGAAAAAATTGCTATACAAAACTTTATCATAGCGTGTTCTTCCAGTCGACAATGGCACAAAAAGTAACAAAAACTTAAGTCAATACAAAAATAAATACATAGTCTGTTTTGTTAACCACAACATTATCATCACGATCACAGGGACGAGGGACATTTATATTATAAACACTGTAAAAACTAAAAGTCGGGCAAAACAAAAGCATTAAAATACCTAAACAGTCATATTAAACAAAGCATGTCAATATGAAAATATCGGTAGGGTGCTTACAAATAAAAAATACTCAAAATAGGTAGCCGTTGGTATTGCCCACGCGTGACACAACACTATGATATAACTATTTACTGGGGGAGAAACTTTACAAACGAAACTATATGAAAGCACAGTAACCAGAAGGATATCTAAAAGCACTTGGCTACAATTTAGAATTGCTCCAGGTCCAGAGTCCTTTGTTTCTTTCAAACCATGGTTTATTATTCATAAAGAAATCTTCTAAAAAAGGTCGCTATTTAAAATTACCAAGAAATATTCTGTCTTTTTTGTCTCTTTGGAGTTCCCATTTACCATTAAACATGCTGGAAAACATACATTCATTTCTGCTCATTAGTGTTTGAATGGTAGTTTGGTATTTTCTAACTTGGCGTTTGTAGCAAAGTAAAAAATTAAAAATCAAAATGCATTAATATATCAACTAGCCTTTAAAAATGCCCTAAGAATAGAGCAGAAAAAAGGGGCGATTTCTCCCCGGGCGTGTGTTTAGACAGAAAAGTTGTGGTCTATTTCTTAGTCTTAGATGGACATTATTTGCACCATAAGATATTTGTATTTGATTTGGCCAGCTGCCCACTGCATAAAATTTTTTACCAATAATAATTTATTTATACGTTGAACTAGTTACACAACACTTTTTTAATTACATTGCATTACATTGCATTTTTTTAATCTGATGAAATGACAATTGAAAAAATTATACTCACAGCAATCTTTGACAAGCGCGAAATCGCCACTTTTTCAATTAGAAGGTTATATTTGTATGTGTAAGAAACAACTATAAATTTGAAAAAATGGCGATTTCGCGCTTTTCAAAGATTGCTGTGAGTATAATTTTTTCAATTGTCATCTCATCAGATTAAAAAATGCAATGCAATGCAATGTAATTAAAAAAGTGCTGTGTAATTAGTTTAACGTGTAAATAATTTGTTATCATATGGTAGCAATTTTTACTCAGTGGGCAGCTGGCCAAATTAAATACAAAAATGTTATGGTGCAAATAATGTCCATCTCAAACTGGTCCACATGTTTTCTGTCTAAACACACGTCCGGGGAGAAATCGCCCCTTTTTTCTGCTCTATTCTTAGAGCATTTTTTAAGGCTAGTCTATCACTTTTTTAAAACAAATTAAAGAAGTAACCTTATATAGTATAGTATTAGCTGCTCAATGACAAATGTTTATAATCAATCCGTTGCCGAGATATAATATAAGTATTGATTTTGGTTTTTTAGTGTGTTTTGTTTTTTTGTGTGGTGTTTTGTGTTTTTTTTGTGTGTGTTGGTCTTTTTTTGTGTGTGTAGCCTATTTTTTTAAGAAAGTAGAGTAAGTATATAAGTATTTTGACGGCCCCTGGTTTTTGGAGCTCCAGAGCTCTGTTGTAGTTATTTTGCTATTTTTGCTATTTCTTTTTGTTTTTTGGCTGGTTTTGCGTGTTAGCGGCTTTAAATTTTTTTTGTGATTCCTTTTCGCTTGGGATCTCATTTTCTTTTTTCTTATTATTTAGTATTTGCCGAGGAATCGAGTGAGTAATAATATTTGATTTCAAAGTCGAGTAAGAGTAAAAGTAAAAGTATTGATTTTCAAGTCGAGTAAGTAAGTAAGTTCAATCTTACTTTTATTACTTTAAGTAAAAGTAAAAGTAACTTTTTACAACATGTTTTAACAGTATTAATATTATTAATAGAAAATGTATTTTTCGTTAAGATTACAATGTGAAAAACTTTGCCGACATTTTTCATTCTTTATTTATGGTTGATAAATTAAATTTTTAAATTAAATATAAAAAAAACTAAGAGTCTTAGCAATGTAATAATATAAATTTATAATAGTGCTCGATTATTAATACCAATTTAAAATTATGTTGTCAACTTAAATTTTAAATTTGGGCACTGAAAAAAGTGGCTCTTAAAAAAATTATTGCGCGATTTTTTACCCTTTTCAAAGAGCTCATGTTTATTTCTGATAAATCAGTAACAACGGAGGAATATTGGTTTTAAGATATAAGCGTTTGAAAAAAAAATCTAATAATCACAAGGAGAACAAGGACATGAATTACAAAATTTATCCAAGTTTTCTAATTATATTTGGCGCGGTGCCATGGGGTTAATCGCCGTGTGGCGCTCCCGTGCCACCGATAATTCAACTAAATTTTATGAAATAAAAAGAAGAAGATGATGAAAATTTATAAAAAAATTACGTGCGTTCTCTGATTATAGATGGAGCGGTGGAGTGGAGCTAAATCGCCACACCAGCAAGGATTGCAATTATATTTTCGAAATAAAAATAATAATAATGAGAAGAAGAAGATGAACATGAATACAAAACTTTATCACGTTTTTTAATTATAGTTGGCGCAGTGCCGTGGGGCCACATTGCTGTGTGGCGGTCCTGCACCACTAATGATTGTAATTATTTTTTTAAAATAAAGAATCAGCAGAAGAAGAAGATGAACATGAATTACAAAATTTATTTTATCCATGTTCTCTGGTTATAGTTGGTGCGGTGCCTCGTGGTTAAATCTCCACATGAACGATGAAGGAATATCGATTTTTAGATATGAGCGTTAGAATAATAGTAATAAAAATAAGTAGAAGAAGATGAACATTGATTTTAAGATATGAGCTTTAGAATAATAGTAATAAAAATAAGTAAAAGAAGATGAACATGAATTACAAAATTTTCCCAACGTTGGTTAATTAATTATAGTTGGCGCGGTGTTGTGGATCTAAACTGCCGCATGGCTTCCCGCGCCACCGATAATTGCATTTTTTTTTTTTGAAATAAAACTTTAAATTAATTTTTTCATCAGTAGGATCAAGAATTAACAAAAATTTTTTTATTGTTTTCGCCGTTTTCCGCGCGGTTGAAAATTATGGTTGGCGCGGCGTCGCGGGGCTAAATCGCCCCGTGGCGCTCCCGTGCCACCCATGATGTATACAGTATTTTATGTTTCAAAAAATGAACGAAATGCATTTAATTTGCAATGGATACTAACTATAAATTAACTAGAATTAAGTTTATAAATTATAAACTTAAAATATTAAATAATAAAATCAACAGTAAAAAAATTTATTAGTAATATAATTATTTTAAAATAGAACAGTTTATCGCAAAAACAAGTTTGGGCTCCCTCACTTAAGGCTGGTTCACACTACATCACTTAAGACGTATGACGTAGCACTTAAGACGTAACACGTAAACTTGATCAGTTTACACTGTCATACTTAATACGTATGACGCATCACTTGAGACGTAAGAAAGATAGAACCGTACTCTATCCTTACGTCAATTTTGACGTAAGCGAAGCAAAAAAACAGCGCAAAGTTATTAATTGCGGCTGAATAATTGATTTTTTGTTGTATTTTCTTCAAATTTGTGCATGTTACACTGTAAAATATGTAAACAGTTATTACAGGCAATAAATTATGTCAAAAAATCTCATTCAGGTCAAAAAATTGACATATCTCGCCCGAAATTGACCTAATTTCAAATTTTTATGTCTATTGTGGAATTTTTTGAATTTCTAATTTGAAAACAATTGAAAATAAACCTTACTGAATACTTCTCAGTGCACGTGCAGTATAAAATCGATAAAAAGCGTTTGTAAATGTTTTTTCAGGAATACTTGTCCATTACTACAAAATTTTCTCTTTTTTTTCAAAAAAAAATGATAAAATCTTTTTAGTTATACAAGGCACCAGGAAGTTTATATATACTTATCCCGTGGGGGTAGTTTGAGATTTTTTTTAGAGTTTTAATTTTTTAAAAGATTTTGCCTTAGCATTTACCAACAAACGTATTATTTTTTTTGTTTTTACACGATGAAAAAGCCAAAACATACTGAAATTGTGAAGTCTAATATTTACGTATGAAAAGTGGCGATTTTAGCAACGAAATTAAATGGTTTTTAATTCGAAACACAACTGAGAGGTTTCACGTCATACGTTATCGATTTCGTAGTGTGAACTGGTGGCCCTTACGTCTTACGTCATACGTCCTAAGTGACATAGTGTGAACTGGGCTTAAGAGTTTTAAAAAAAGTATCTTATTAGTGGCTTAATATGCTTAGCGTTTAAGCTTTATTGAGTCACATTCTAGATTAATCCATGTCTTTGTTCTGTTTAACGACCATGATCGGTTCGCAATATTGCTATTACATCTTTTTGTTCCCAGATTTCCATAATGAAAAATTTTGAACTTTGAATATTTTTAAAAGAAAGATTACGACGGAAATCTGAATGTAAGGAAAGGTCAATTCACAAAAGTTTGAAAATAACTTAAAAATTGAAATCTCATTTTAAATGCTGCGTTATATCAGAGTATTAAGTATACGGAAATCTGAATGTAAGGAAAGGTCAATTCACAAAAGTTTGAAAATAACTTAAAAATTGAAATCTCATTTTAAATGCTGCGTTATATCAGAGTATTAAGTATACATGGCCATAATTATTTGAGACGTGAACTAATTGCACCATTTGCACGAAATCTTTTTATATTTCAAAATCGAAATGCTTAATAAAAAATCTGAAATTCTTAATTTTTTAAAAGCTTAAATAAGATTTTTCAAACAAATAATTTGCGCATAAAAAACAAAGGACTTTAGTAACCTAAAAGGACCAAGTCTTTAAAACCTAAAAGTAAAAGAGAAAAAACAATAAAAAATCAAATCAAATCTTTAAGTTTAAACTTTAACTTTTTACCTTCCACCAACGCATAGTGTTACGATTTCATTTGGATTAGAAAAATTCATTTTATAACAATCTAAATATTAAAAAAACATTTAAATTTTGTAAATCTAAAGCTAAGTTAAATAGCTTCAAGAAAAACCAACGTCAAAGCGCATAAGTAAGAAAATATTTAGAGTGGTATGTAATATTAAACCTTTGCACCCAAAACAATTTGTTCACCCAAAACAGTTTCAACAGTTTTGTAATACCTAATTATTACGAGTTGGTTTTATTTGTCCCATTAAAATCTTTAAACTATAAAATGATAAAAAAAAAACTTTAAAAAACTATATAATTATTTTGAAACATAAAAATAATTAACGAGAAAAAACAGTGCAAAGTGTCAATTCAAAATAAACATATTTTATTTACTTTTTAATGTTCATTGTTTACAAACCAGAATTTGTATAGGGTAGTGCATTTAATTTCGGCACTTTTCCCAATTGGGCATTTTTGATTTTGGACTATATCTTTGGTAATCCTGAACGGAATATGACGTTTGATAGCTCAAATGAGAGATAGTTATATGTAGATGACAGTCGTGAGCTTTTTATTTGTTATGTTGTGATATTTTTATGTGAAATTGTGTGATTTATAAAAAAATAAAATTGATACTCGTTTTTAGAACATGGGCATTTCATGATTACGCAATAAATTGGTTTAAAAATTAAACTGTCCTGGTAAAATTTAGTCTATTTTCCGAATTTTCAGTCCCCGTGGTTCTACGTTGCGTCTGTGGTGAGCAATCGTTATAAAATAAAATAGTGTAATTTCGGCACTCATATGCTGTAGGTAAAAACGGAATGAATTAAGTGGTCGGGTGTTAAATTGTAGTTGTAAATAGTTAAAAGACAACGTTGATATGTGTAGGAGTCATAGCACTGCACTTAAACTCGATTAAGAGGGTCCTTTTAAAAAGTGCCGAAATTAATTGCACTTTTTTCCCAAATTTTGCTCATTTTGATACCATTTGGTATTTTAGCTGTAACTTTTTGCCACTTACACGTTGAACAACAAATAGAAGCTAACATTTTTTGTTTTGCTAACTAACCTAACATTTTTTGTTTGCTATTAAACTTCTGCGGTTCAGTTGGTGTATGCGTTACTTATGTACGCTCCTAGCTTGTCCGCTGCTTTTTCAATTATAAAAAACTTATAGTTTTTAGTTAGCTTAGCATATCTTTTTGCAGAGTAAAACATATATTTTATACTAACTTTTGTAATAGCTTCCCACACTTGTAATTTTCTTGTTATAAATAATCAATCTCATTTTATATAAATATCACCTAATACACACATAAATTTAAACTAGGCTCTATTTTTCTCAAATCCTTATTATATAATTTAAAATATTTTTTTTGTGTTAGTATACTTATACAAAAAGGGGAAAATATAGTTAGTATCCATTGCAAATTATGCATTTCGTTCATTTTTTGGGAACATAAAATACTGTAGATGGGTTTAAAACGATGGGTTAGTAGATGGGTACATCATGGGTGGCGCGGGAGCGCCACGGGGCGATTTAGCCCCGCGGCGCCGCGCCAACCATAATTTTCAACCGCGCGGAAAACGGCAAAAACAATAAAATATTTTTTGTTAATTCTTGATTTAGTGATGAAAAAATTAATTTGAAGTTTTATTTCAAAAAAAGCAATTATCGGTGGCGCGGGAAGCCACGCGGCAGTTTAGATCCACAACACCGCACCAACTATAATTAATTAACCAACGTTGGGAAAATTTCGTAAATCATGTTCATCTTCTTTTACTTATTTTTATTACTATTATTCTAACGCTTATATCTTAAAATCAATGTTCATCTTCTTCTACATATTTTTATTACTATTATTCTAACGCTCATATCTTAAAATCGATATTCCTTTATCGTTCATGCGGCGATTTAACCCGAGAGCACCGCACCAACTATAATCAACATGGATAAAATAAATTTTGCAATTCATGTTC
>JASAMX010003959.1:0-15678 GCA_030248175.1 Microlaimidae sp. YZB2_3 | reverse complement strand
CGCCTGCGTGATATATTTGCTCCGACAGAGAACTCGCCAGGTTGCGATAAAAAGCATAAGTTAGGATCTTAAATAAAAGTTAAAAGCATAAAAACAGAAGATTAAAAAGTTATAGTCACCAAAAGAATTAATAATTTCAACAAAGCTGTAATAAATGTAAAAAAAGACTTTTAAATAAGATAAAATATATTTATAACAAATAATATGTAAAATGATTCAAAAAAAGAAAAAGTCCAGCAAAGTTTGTAAATAAATTCCCTGGCTTTTTAGGGGGGTTGTTGTTGTTGTTGTTGTTGCATTACCTGAAACTTTTCTCACCTATGTAGATTATACAAAAGGCAGGCGCTAAGACAAGCCAGGAGAGGCGAAAAAATTTCACCCCCATAGTTGAGACTCTTCGTCCAACATTAATAACGATGTTGGCAACCTTTCCCGCTAGAATGTTTACTGCGCACAGTGTTCTCCCATTCCGACGTTTTAGCTAAAGGATTTTAAGTCGCCGCCTGATTTTGATCTCACATTATACATCGTACTTGAGCAGCATAGGTGTTCCTGCAAGGCCAGTGGTATAGACTCCACACATTATGGACCTGCATTTCTTTGCTTGTTTGCTAGATGGAAAACTGCCATGCGTAGCCGACGTACAACAACAATCACCCCAGCCATGCCAAGCTGGTCTCATTTCTATAATTAAATAAAAAGATCAAGCAACCAGGTCCAGATGGTTGGTACCCGTAGCATAGATGTTTTTGGTCGGGTCCGCTAGGGGGGGTCCATCCCTGGGAGGAAGGCCAAAATTTTTCCGGGGGGGGTGTCCAGGGGGTTCGGACCCCCCTGGCTTTTTAGGGGGGGGGTCGACCCCGGGTGCGAGATTTCAAATTTAGGGGGGTCAGGGGGTCCAATTTTTTAACAAAATTTTTTTAACTCAATAATTTGTCAGGGGGTCCAATTTTTTAACAAAATTTTTTTAACTCAATAATTTAGGTGTTTTTAGGTCTAATATTGAATTTTATATACTAAAATCGCCTATCTAGGCCTAAAAAGTGTATTTAAACACTGTTTTAACTAAAAAACCGTGTTTTTGACAATAAATAAAAAAATATACTTTCAAATTGGGTGGGAGGGGGGTCAGCATCGCTAGGGGGGGTCAAGCAGTCAAGCTTAAAATACATTGAAATATGCTAAAAATGATGCGATGATGGTGTCATCATAGGTCAAAAATGGCGTCATAATTTTAAGGAACTTTTCATTTTTTGGCGGGGGGGGGGGAGGGGCAATAAAACTGAGAAGGTGCCATCTTTCAATAAAGCGGGGAGGGGGAATTTCCAAAAATGTAAATTACTACTTAATTGTTGCATATTATTTTCAAAATCTCCTTAAGTGCTAAGTCTTAGGTTTTTTTGTAAGCCTCCGAAGTAATTTAAGGTTTTGGGATTCGTAAAATTTCGCTTGGCAGCAGGAAAAGAAGAAAAGAAATTTTAATTAATCGAGTACGAATCGCTTTTTTCTAACTCCTAGCTTTTGTAAGCCATCCTTCCGACATTTTAGGGCAATTTATAAAGCTAGGCACATCTGGAATAGTCAGGCTAGTTGGATGATGAGTGCACCTGCGTGTTTTTAAGCCTAAACAAAGCCTGAAAAACAAATTTGAGAACTTTCTCCATGGAGGAATTTTATAAAGTTTAGGTTGTTTTTTAGGCTTCATTTAGGATTAGCAACACGTAGGCTTAGCTTGTTCCTGGTGTTCCTGGATGTTCTGTGTGCCGAGTATTATAAATGGGTCTGTATAAAATCCCCATGGACAACTTTCCCCATAGACCAGAATCCCCATAAACGTTACAAAATCCCCATAAGGTGGTGTAATTTCTCATGAAACAGTGCAAATTCCCCATAAAGTGGTGTAAATTCCCCATGAACAAAATGTGTTTGCAGATTTTTTCCTTAAAGTTTTTTGACCACTATGAAAATACAACAAAACTTTATCATGATAAAGTTTAGCTGTGATGTTAGGGCTTTGCTTAGGCTTAGGAAAAAAATTAAAACATTTTTAATGCTTTTATAATTAAAACTTAGTTTTTTTAACACATTTTAGTTGGCAAACGCATTTCTGATTATTATGGGGAATTCGCACTATTTTATGATGAATTTGGCCATGGGGATTTTACACTACTTTTATGGGGATTTTGCACGTCACCTTATAAATTGCCCATTTTAGCCAAATAAAGCTGATGACCCAGGCAACGTGAATTTTAAAGTGGACAGATGATTGATTGAAATTTATTGCGGTTTATAGAGATTAAATAGTTTAATTAAAATTAAAAAAATTAAAAAATTTTGTACAAAGTAAAATGTATAAGCAAGGGCGTGGCCAGGATTTTAAAAAGGGGTTGGGTTGCACTTTATACAAATTTTTGAGGAGGGTTGTAGGAGGTTTACTGTTTAAACTTTCAAAATACCGTTAAAAAAACAATAAAAAAAGTTAAAACTGTTTTGCGCTTCGCGCGAAGCTCAGAATTCCGCTTTTATTGTTTTTCAAGTTTACCGCGAAAAAATTTTTTAGGTTAAAAACGTATAACATGAAAAAAATTCAAAAAGTTCATTAGAAACATCATTCAAAAAGGATATAAAAGCGGTCGGAGCGGCATAGAAAGGCCTAGTAAATAAAACTCTCTCCCTCTGTGACGCCCAAAAAATCCGCCCGGCCAAAAGGGGGGGATCGCGATCTTATACCTCCACCTACCACCTCGGCGACGCCTTTGCGGCACGCACACAATCGCGTTATCATGCGGGACATACTTATTTTTATAAGATTTTAGGCTGAAAACTTGGAATTGGTATGAATAAATTTGAATTGCACAAAGAGAAATTTTCCGCCTCCCGGAATTAGATTTTGGATAAGAATATTTGGGCAAATCTCCACCTAGTGAGACCCTTCAGAATTGCAACGCGAGGCACCACGTTGATCGTGTGGTGAGGCCTCTGCCACGACACCGTATCACCTCAAGGCTGCGAGGAATAATAAAATTGTTACAAGAGAATGTGACTGGTTACCGTAAAACAGTGAGCGGAGCCAAAAGCGCAAGGATAAAAAGGGAGATTGCACAATCCTCTGCCTTTTTTCGGGGGGGGGGTTTCCTCCCTCCCTTCCAACCAGCCTCTCCATCTTCTGAAAATAAACTGTAAATTTGGTGTAGCGCTCGTTAGGCCTATTTTTTTTTTGCGTCCCACTCTGCTTTGAATTTTCTCATGTCAGAACATTTTGTGATCCATTCTTCTGCCTTCTGTATCAAAATCATTTTTCCTCTCCCTTTCGGCACTTCCGGCCTCCCGCCGTGCTGAGCGGCGACAGCTCAAGCGGTTCGGCCCGGCCTCCGCCAATTTGCCGAAGGCGAAATTTTTTGAAATATGTACTAAAAATGTCCCCTGTAACCTGAACATACATTCTACTTTTTGTAATCTAATTTCTAACCAATTTTGTTGATCTTCTACATTAATCTGGCGATTTACACTGTGTATATATAAATAAACGATTTATTACCTATATGTTCTAAAATTCGGAGGCGGGAACGCAAGGGTGTAGCCAGGGGGGGGTCGGGGGGCGGCAACTCTCGGAGGCGGGGAGAGGGTAGTTTGGGTCCAAAGAGAGATTTTTAAAAAAAATTTCCTTCGCGCTTCGCTCCGCTGAGAATAGAACCTCGACATTTATATACCCTTTACAGCATTTAAGTGATGTTTTTTAACGAATTTTTAAAAGACGCTTGAGAAAATTTTTCATGCTATCGCATGGTTTTTAATGTTATACCCTTTTTAAACCGGAAATTTTTCAAGTTTAACTTAAAAAATAATGCAAATAACAACGAAAATAGCGCGCTGAAAAAGTGCAAAAAGACTTTACCTTTTTAGTGTTCTTTTTACGGTATTTTGAGTTTGTAAGTAATCTTTTTCCAAAAATTGACCAATCTTTCAAAAATCTAGTGTGTAGTATAGTAGGCGCAGTGCACCACAACAAGTATAACAAGTGTTTTTAAAGGGTTTAAAACAGTTATTAGTCAAGCGTATATATCAGGTACTAAACGAGGGGGCGGCCGCCCCCCCCCCCGCCTTCCCCCCTGGTTACGTCCCTGATATATACGCTTGATAATGGCTGTTTTAAACCCTTTAAAAACACTTGTTATACTTGTTGTGGGGTAGTCCGCCTACCTCCTACCTATCTACCACACTACCAGGATTTTGGAAAGGGGGGTTGTACTCCATACAAATTTTTCGAAAGGGGGGGTTGTACTCCAAATTTTCAAAATACCGTAAAAAAGACACTAAAAAGGGTAAAACTTTTTGCGCTTCGCGCTAGGTGGTTCTTTTCGTTGTTATTTGCATTGTTTTTTTAAGTTAAACTTGAAAAAATTTCCGGTTTAAAAAGGTATAACATTAAAAATCGTGCGATAGCATGAAAAAATTTTCTAAAATTGTCTTTGAAATTCATTAAAAACATCACTTAAATGCTGTAAAAAGGTATATAAATGTCGAGCGCTCAGCGGAGCGAAGCGCGAGGAAATTTTTTAAAATTGTTCTCTTTGGACCTCCAAATTTTTACCTCCGCCAACCCAAGGGGGGGTTGCCACCCCTACGACCCCCCCCCCCTGGCTACGCCCTTGCTATCTACCGAACCCGCCTACCAAAGTTTAAACATATCAGGTAATAAATAGTTTTGTTATATATACACAGTGTAATCGCCAGATTAATGTAGAAGATCAGACAAAATTGGTTAGAAATTAGATTACAAAAAGTAAAATGTATGTTCACGCCGTTACCAGGGGACAATTCTTAAGCAGTTTTTAGTACATATTTCAAAAAATTTTCGCCTTCAGCGGCTGGGGAGCCAACCACCGGAATTCCCAGCCGACGCTTAGAGGCTGTCGCCGCTAAGCCACGCGGGAGGCGGAAGTGCCGAAAGAAAGGAAAAATGATTTTGAGATACAGAAGGCAGAAGAATAAAATCACAAAATATGTTCTAACATGAATTCAAAGCAGAGTGATACAAAAACCTCGCAAACATCATTTAAGCGCTAGGTAACAACGCTAGGGTGAGCGCTAGGTGGCTACGCCAAAAATTACAGTCTTCAGAAGAGATGGAGAGGTGCCCATTGGAAGGGGAGGAAAGAAGAAACCCCCCCCCCCCAAAAAAAGGCAGAGGATTGTCAATCTATGCTCTCCCTTTTATCCTTTGACACTTGTCGCTCACATCTGTTTTATTAACCAGTAAGCATCTCTTGTAACAATTTTATTATTACCTTCGCAGCGCTTGAGGAGGAGGTTCATACGGCTGGCCGCAGCCTTGCACATGCGATAGAACTTCTGATTCACGCATTTGCAATTCTGGAGGTCGCCGTAAGGGTTAAGATGGAGGAGTATGTACTCCAATACTTCTTCTGGCAAATCCAAAATACTTAATTCCGGAGCCATCACTCTTGTCCATTCAAAAACATGACTTTATTCATACCAATTCCAAGTTTTCACCTAAAATCTATAAAAATAAGTATGTCACATGATAACGCGATTGTGTGCATATGCACAAAGGCGTAGCCAAGGTGGTAGGTGGAGGTTATAGGGGTGGCAATCCCCCCCCCTTTTGGGCCGGCGGAAGTAAAAATTTGGGCGTCACAAGAAAGAAATTTTAAACATTTTCTCGCGCTTCTCTGTGCTCACCGCTCGACACTTATATACCTTTTGAATGATGTTTCTAATGAACTTTTTGAATTTTTTTCATGTTATACGTTTTTAACCTAAAAAATTTTTCGCGGTAAACTTGAAAAACAATACAAATAAAAGCGAAAATATAGACTTCGCGCGAAGCGCAAACAGTTTTACCCCTTTTTATTGTTTTTTAACGGTATTTTGAAAGTTCATAGTACAACCTCCTACAACCCTCCTCTCAAAAAATTTGTATAAAGTGCAACCCAACCCCTTTTTAAAATCCTGGCCACGCCCTTGCTTATACATTTTACTTTGTACAAAATTTTTTAATTTTTTTAATTTTAATTAAACTATTTAATCTCTATAAACCGCAATAAATTTCAATCAATCATCTGTCCACTTTAAAATTCACGTTGCCTGGGTCATCAGCTTTATTTGGCTAAAATGGGCAATTTATAAGGTGACGTGCAAAATCCCCATAAAAGTAGTGTAAAATCCCCATGGCCAAATTCATCATAAAATAGTGCGAATTCCCCATAATAATCAGAAATGCGTTTGCCAACTAAAATGTGTTAAAAAAACTAAGTTTTAATTATAAAAGCATTAAAAATGTTTTAATTTTTTTCCTAAGCCTAAGCAAAGCCATAACATCAAGCTAACTTTATCATGATAAAGTTTTGTTGTATTTTCATAGTGGTAAAATTTTAAGGAAATACTGCAAACGCATTATATTTATGGGGAATTTACACCACTTTATGGGGAATTTGCACTGTTTCGTGGGGAATTTACACCACCTTATGGGGATTTTGTAACGTTTATGGGGATTCTGGTCTATGGGGAATTTGTCCATGGGGATTTTATACAGACCCATTTATAATACTCGGCACACAGGAACGTCAGGAACGCCAGGAACAAGCTAAGCCTACGTGTTGCTAATCCTAAATGAAGCCTAAAAAACAACCTAAACTTTATAAAATTCCTCCATGGAGAAAGTTTAAATTGTTTTTAGGCTTTGTTTAGGCTTAGAAACGCGCAGTCGGCTCATTCATGACTCACCTGAATATTCCCGATGTGCCTAGCTTTATAAATTGCCCTAAAATGTCAGAAGGATGGCTTACAAAAGCTAGGAGTTAGAAAAAAGCGATTGGTCTGGATTAATTAAGATTTCCTTTTCCACTTTCCCAGATCCCAAGCAAAATCATACAAATCCCAAAACCTTAATCTTGCAAAGAGCTTACAAAAAAAACCTCAGACGTACACTAAGGAGATTTTGAATAATATGCAACAATAAAGTAGTAATTTACATTTTGGAAATTCCCCCCTCCCCGTTTTATTGGAGGATTTGCCCTCCCCATTTTATTGCCCCCCCCCCGCCAAAAAATGAAAAAGTACCTTAAAATTATGACGCCATTTTTAACCTATGATGACGCCATCATCGCATCATTTTTAGCATATTTCAATGTATTTTAAGCTTGACTGCTTGACCCCACCCCTAGCTAGGCTGCTGACCCCCCTTCCCCCTCCCAACCAATTTGGAAGTATATTCTCTTATTTACTGTCAAAAACACGGTTTTTCAGTTAAAAACAGTGTTTAAATACACTTTTTAGGCCTAAATAGGCGGTTTTAGTACATAAAATTCAATATTAGACCTAAAAACATTCAAGGTATTTAGTTATAAAAATTTTGTTAAAAAATTGGACCCCCTGACCCCCCTAAATTTGAAATCTCGCACCTGGGGTCGACCCCCCTTAATTCGTTCCATTAAGCCACCAGGACTGTGCTGACCTTTAGGCAGCACCCAACGGGCCTAAGGGTACCAATCATCTGGACCTGGTTGCTGGATCTTTTCTTTTATAGAAATGAGTCCAGCTTGGAATGGCTAGAGTGATTGTTGTTGTACGTCAACTATGCATGGCAGTCTTCCATCTAGAAAACTAGTGGACAAATGCAGCTCCAAAGTGTGTGGAGTATGTACCACTGGCCCTGCAGGAACACCTATGCTGCTCATGTACGACGTTAAATGTAAGATCATTAAATCAGGTGGTGACTTAAAATCTTTTAGCTAAGACCTCAGAATGGGTGAACACTGCGCGCAGTGAACACTCTAGCGGTAAAGGTTGCCAACATTGTTATCAATGTTGGACGAAGAGTCTCAACCATAGGGGTGAAATTTTTTTGCCCCTCCTGGCTTGTCTCAGCGCCTGCCTTTTGTATAATCTGCATAGGGGAAATAAGTTTCAGGTAATGCAACAACAACAACAACAACCCCCCTAAAAAGCCAGGGATTTGTTTGCCGGACTTTTTTTGCTGGACTTTTTCTTTTTTTGAATGATTTTACATATTATTTGTTATAAATATATTTTATCTTATTTTAAATTCTTTTTTTACATTTATTACAGCTTTGTTGATTTTACTAATTCTTTTGGTGACTATAAGTTTTAATCTTCTGTTTTTATGCTTTTAACTTTTATTTAAGATCCTAACTTATGCTTTTTATCGCAACCTGGCGACTCTTTGTGTCACAAATATATCACACATGTATGTATTCTGTCTTTCAGAATCTTTAGATGCTTCCTACGTACTTGATTTATTCAGTTTGGATGGCAGTTTGTTTTGTTAAATATGTCACTTGTACTTACTATAATTTATCTAACTAAACTCAACGGTGCTGTAGAAATGACAGAGCGGTCGCGACAATAATTAATATTTATATAATTATTATTAATTATTAAATAATAATTAAAAAATAATTATTAAAAAAAATAAAAAAAACAATAACGGAAATGACTATTGTATTATGAATTAATTTATTACGCGACCAAGTGAAAAATACGGCTAGATTTAAATAAATGTTTCGAATTTCATTTGTAATTTTAAACGCAGCAAATTGAGTCCATTCATTTTGTTTACATAAGATGGGCCAAAATCCTATACATCTAATATTTATTTTATATGAAGATATAAATATAAAAACATAGGTAAAAATTTATATTATGACAAAAAGTAATTTTTTCATGCTATTTAATGCCTTTCTGCACAATAAATTGTCATTACTACGGCAAAATAAGCCACAGTTCGTATAAAATATGTGTGCCTGTGACTCATTTTATATTTAAACAGGGCTTTATTAACTACAGAATGAGTCACAGTCACGTGTATTTTATAGTGACAGTAGCTTTTTTTGCCGTAGTAATGACGAAATGACGTTTTAAGATATAAATTGGTATAATTTTACATTTATTTTTTTATTTTAACCATTTCAAGTATTTGGAAATGGATTTGAAATGAACTGCTGGCATTAATTCAACAGCAATTATTGTTTAAGTAATGTCGCTTCCTGGTGGCATTTGAGTTTAGGCATTCTTTTACTCTTTTCTTATATTCTTTTTTTACTCTTATCCTCTCGGTGTAACCTATAATTTTATTCCCCATCAATATGCAAAATTGTTTTTCCTGGCTTTGCTTTATGATAATTAGTGTTAATCTGTGTTTTATTATTCTTGCTGTGCTAATCTATTTCTTCATTGTGTTGGTGCGTTTATGGTTTTTGTCTTTAAAAGTTGTTAAATACAATACATACATAAATTTTAATTGTAGTTAAAGGCAAGAACGAAAGATGAGTGTAATGGGAATGGTTTGGAAACATTTCAAGGTAAAGCCTGAGGATTTGTCAATTGCAAAGGCCATTTGTCAATTGTTTCTGCCCAAGTCCACAGGTCCCAAGTCCCAAAATCTTATAGTACCAGTCCATTATGGCGTCATCTTCAAACCTCCCATCCCAGGGAATACAAGAGTTTGCAAGAATTGAAGAAATTGAAAGTTACAGAGAAGGAAAGTCTGTACATTTTGAAGATTTGGAGGAACCTGCAACTAAAAAGCAAATGAAAATATCTGATATCTTCCAGCGCCTCTGTGGCAAGTGAGAAATTGCTTAAAGTATCTCAATTGATTTTAGAAGATAACAGAGCATCCTTAAAGCCAGAGAATGTGGAAAAGCTAGTATTTTTGAAATACAACTTAAAATCTCTGAATTACAAAGTTTGAATATTATTAGTTGTCTTCAAGACTGAATATGCTTTTATTGGCTTCTGTTACATTGATTATTTAGCTTTTTGTTGTTTTGTTTTATTATTGCTATTTTGTTTTGTTGGCATATTCTATTGTTTCCTTTATTTTGCCTTGATTTAAGTAAATTTTTAATTAGCCATTTTGGTTAAAGTTTTGTTTATTGAATTGAAACCTCTTTAAAATGATATATTATAAATTATATCCACATATATGTATCAAATATATACATATTAAATTATTACTATGATCCAGTAAGCTGATCTGGAAAAACTGTATAGGTAACATGGTTATGTCTTCTGAAAAAAAAAACTATTGGATTGATGACTTTGTTTAAGTTCTACCGTTTGATAAAATATACAAAACTAATTAAACCAGTAAAAAATTAACATTATTGTTCTCAATTATTGACTTACAAAACTGTTGGTTTATCGACATGCACAATTTTAAATTATAACTTGTATTTATTAGACTCGATTTCTGAGACATCAAAACAACAAGACAAATCATGTCAATAGCTATTTTGAAAAAGGATTTGTGTAAAGTTTTTAATTGAAATATAGTCAAAGTTTTCTATTTATTGAGTAAATTAGCATAAAGCAAGAGCGGAAACGTCATTTATGAGAAACTGAAGTTCTTCACTTAGCAAAAAAACCCAAAATAAAACTCTTACCAATCCCCGGATTCCAATAATTTCTCATTTGCGCCCTGGTCGGGTTTCTTCCTGCCTGCTGCAATACTTTCAGCAATTGTTCCGGCGTCTCTAAAGACGCGTACACGTTGGGCCTGATGGTGAGGTAGGCCGCCTTGGCTTGCCTTAAAAACAATGCCTTTTCCGCGGTTTGCGGATCTTTTTCCCCGCTATCGGTTGCTCGGTCGGATCTCTGAGCCATATGCGTGCGGGAACGAGTAATTCGCTTTCATTTCCACGCTTAATAAACCCACGTCAACGGCTTAATTATTACAATTGCGTATACTTGCGGCTATACAGCCACCCAGACAGACGTCAATATGATAACCTTAGCAACGGTCGCCAGGGTCTCTCCCGGAAGAAGATTACGGTAAATTGCATTGCTTGTTCGCGTAACGGCAGGATAAGACAATATTATCAGTAAAAAATCTACCTAAAAATTTTTGGGATTGCCTTAAAAATTACTGCTTGCGTATGCTTAATGAATGACTGGTAAATAAAAAATAAATTAAGAAGTTTTATTCAAGCATTTTGCACTGATAAATTTTTTTGCAAGAGTCTAAATAATTACAAAATGGACTACAATTGGGTAATAAAGATGAATTTTGGAAGAGTTTACTATAAATAAAATGATTTTATAAACTTTAAAAAAAATTATTGTCAGAAACCATACCATAATTAATAATGAATAAACTACAATGAATAATGACTACAATTATAATTAAAAACTAGAATGAATTATTTATTTATAGTTTAACTATAAATAAATAAAATACAAATATACAAAATGATTATACAATATATAGGAATTATGATGAATTGTAAAATTTATTTAAGATGTAAAAGCAATGTCTGTCTTTTATGAATATACAATGTACATTTGTACATATTAAAAATGCTGATAATAGTTTTAGTTTTTTTAACATTTTAAGTTTCATACTTTGTTTGTGTTGTAAACACAACAGACCTGTTTTTTCATTATCTAACTGAAATATAATGCTTTTATATAACAATAAAGTTTTATTAGTACAAATAAAAATGTTATTTTAACATAATAATATAGTACATAAATAAGAATATACGGAAATACATCAATAAACTTTTAAAAACAGGTTACTTTAATTCAAACAAAATTTAATTAATTAAAAAAAAGGACTAATAAATATCAGCTTTTAGAATTAATAAACAGTTGAAACTTTGAACGTTTTTTTAATTATAATTATTATAAATTATAAATCAATCAATATTTTCAAAATGGATTTGGAAAAATAATTGTAAAAAAAACCTAAACGAAATAAAAAAATACTTAGTTTAAATTTAGACCATAAAAAACGTTCACTAGTCTAAAAAATATTTATAACAATAAATTTATTATTATTTATTTATTTATTGGTTTCTGTTTTTTTTTAGTAGTTTTCTTTTATGTTCAATGTTTATATAGGTTGATGCAAATTTCAGTGCTGTAACGTTTACAAGCTTTTGTATCTTTCCTGTCTATGTATTTACATGACAAAATAAATTTATTTATTTATTTATTTATATTAAATGCTTACTCCGTTTATTTACTTTATCTGGCTTCAATCGTTTAGATTTTTAATAAAGCAGATTTTGTAGTTAAATTTTGTAGTAATGTTAAGTACATCGAAAAACCAGATAATCTATTAACCCAAATTAAATTGAAAAATTACTTTGTTATGAAAAATTTTAATTTAAGTAAAGTAAGAGTAAAAGTAATTTGTGATTTTTTTAGTTTAAGTAAAGAAAAAATAAAAGTAGCCGTCAAAGTAAAGTAAAAGTAAAAGTTAAGACCTATTTTTTAAGTAAGTATAATAAAAGTAATTTTGCAACGGAGCAAAACACTGGTTTTCGGAGGTCCAGAACTTCGTTCCAGAGTGTTTTTCTACGTATATATTTTCATTTTGATAAGTTTTTTAGCCCAAAAAAACACGGTTTTTAGCATGTTAACGGCTTAAAAAACTTTCTTCCGCCACTCATTTTACAACAAGCCCATAGGGAATACACTCTTTGAAATTACTAAAATTTTACTTATATAGGCAAATCAAACCTAGCTAACCTCTATAATTTGCAATTTTAAATCGACTATTTAAGAATGAAACTCTGTAAAATTTTCATTAAAAACGGTTTACTATTAAAGATACCAATATTAAATACCAAATTTTAACAATTATTTTGCAAATACTTTAATTGGACCAAAAATGCGATTTTTTAAGAGGCTTAAGTTAACTAGTGTTTGTACATTTTATGAAAAGGTTAGAATCTTAACATTTTACATTTTACGTCTAGATTTGTTTTTTAAAACGTCATAACCGCACAATTTTAATTGGTCCGCTCATGTCTCGCATACACACTTACGAGGTCAGCCAGGTATAATTTAAGCATAAATTATTTTAAGTATTTGCAAAAAAAAATCCGAGTAAAAGTAAAAGTAAAAATAGTCAAAATTAGTTTAGTTAAAAGTAAAAATAACTTTTAACAACACTAGCACACACACGCATTTTTTGTGTTAGTGTATGTTACACCATAATATTGACTTAGTTATTGGAGTGATTTTGAAATACTATAAACTATATTTCTATTTTTTTAAAATATAAATTTAAGAAACTTAAGGGTGCAGGTCAGAAACAAAAAAACTAATAATAAATTTTCCCGAAAACAATTTTGAAACCAAACACCCTAGAATTTATTTTTAGTACTTTTTATATTTTTGTAACTGATTAAAGTATGTTATTATAACTAGCTTTGAAAAATGCTCTAAGAATAGAGCAGGAAAAAGGGTAGATTTCTTCCTAGGCGTATGTTTAGAGAAGAAAAGATGTAGAGTAGGCTGAGATGGACATTATGTGGACCATAGGAAATTTGCATTTGGTTGGGCAGATACCCACTGAAAAAAAATTATACCATATGATAATGATTTTGTGTATACGTTAAACTACGACTGAATTACACAGCACTCGTAGCAATTTTCCTATAGTCTGATGAAATGTCAATTGAAAAAATTATACTCACATCAATCATGGTCAAGCGCAAAATTATCGCCACTTTTTCAATTAAAGGATGATATTTGTATGTGTAAGAAACAACTATAAATTTGAAAAACTGGGCGATTTCGCACTTATCAAAGAATGCTGTAAATATGGTTTTTTCAATTGACATTTCATCAGATTAAAAAAATGCAACAGTGAATTAGTTTAATAAACAAATCATTATCATATCGTAGAAATTTTTTTAGTGGGCAGCTGTCCAAACCCAATGCAAATTTCCTATGGTACACATAATGTCTATCTCAGCCAAATCTAAATCTTTTCTGTCTAAACATACGCCCGGGAAAAATCGCCTATTTTTTCTGCTCTATTTTTAGAGCATTTTTTAAGGCTAGTCTACCACTTTTTTTGAATCGAGTTAAAAAAATTTTTAATACACTATAGTTTTGTCTGCGCAAGGACCTATATTTATAATCATTCCGTTGCCGTGATATATTCTTTTAACAGTTTTATATTGAAATGATCAAATGAGCTGATTATTTATAGAACAAAATTAATTTACTGGATAAAAATAATATATAAAATTAAATAAAAAACAAGGCATAGAAGATAAATGTAGTGCAAAACTTATATGCAATAATGATAAGACCTCTATTTTTAATGCAAACACGATTACAAATTTTTTACAAAACACTACTATAAAACTAAAATAAAATAAAACTATTACATAATACACTTACAAACTATGGGGTTTCAGGTAAAAGTTTAAGATGTCTCCGTGCTGCCCTCATCAGTTGAATACACGGAATCTTACTCAGTTATCTAACAGCTTTTTACATAAAAATATACACAAATACACATCCATTTAAAACAAACAATTTTTATTTAGTAAACCAATAAACCTTATACATTAACAAGTTTTACACCAATTTATGTAATTTAACACTATATAGTAAACATTTTTACTTATAAAAAGAGACATTGGATTACATCAGATGCAGTTACATACTGCAAGCAAAAACATCCTGGAATTAACTAGGTGCAGCACAAAGACTGCGCAAGCAAAAACATCCTGGGGAAACTCAAATTTAGGTGCGCACCTAACTTGGGACTGCTCCACAGAGCGACCTAAAATTAGGTGGGCACCCAAATGGTCACCTAACTCTGGGATTTACACCGGTGTGCAAGTTTCTGCACACCAGTGTGCAAGTTTCTCCACACCGGTATGCAAATTTCTGCAAACCAGTTTAAAATTGATTTTAATTTTAAAAAAATGTTAAAAAACTAATAAAAATTAATTATAATAATCGTCAATCACTCAATAAACTAATAAATACTTACGAAAAAACATAAAAACGGTAAAAAACTACTGAAAAAATGATTTTACAAAAAAAGGTATAAAAAACTTTTTAAAAAGTTTGCTTGAAATTGATAAAAATGCTGCAGATTTTAATATAAAACTAATTAAATTTTGGAACCAGATTATGCGCAGGAATCCTTTTGTTAACCTTTTTTTATCCTTTTAAAAACATATTACTTTTATTTTCACACAGATTACAAAAAACTATGAATTATTATTTTCTAACCGATTAATGTAACAGATCTTTTAGGTCCTTTATAAAATAATTTATATGAAATTCCATGTACATTATTATGGTGTTGTATTTAAGGCGTCAGAATAAAAATTTTACAAAGTTCGAATCCAGTTTACTGAAAGTTTTTGTCGGTAAACTGATTTATTTAAAATTTAGTTATTTTAATTTTCCGAATTCATGCATTTGTTTTATAGTATAATGCATGACCGCAGTTAGGATTATAGGAACGCTATCCAAACCTAATAAAAAATTTGGAGAATTGGTGATAATTAGACTCTTAAACTAAAATTAGAAAATTAAATTTAAATTAGCTTAATTAGATTTTTAGCCCTTTAATTTGCAGTTAGATTATAAAATAAAATGATTTGTGATTAAAGACTAATAGGCAATCAAACAAAAAAAAACTTCTCTTACATCCTCGAAATTCGTACTCTTGGGGACCCAAGGAGAGGGGGAGGGGTTACGACGCCTTAGAATGGCTACGCTCATGATATGTGATAAAAATAAAATGTGTATTTGAAAAATAAAATTTTATTCATATTGTAAAGTAGCAACAAAAAATACAAAGAAGCAAATGCAATGGGTACAATTTGAAAGTTTTAAATAGTTTAACAATTTACTGTGGTAGTGCTC